>OZ018398.1:639083-691754 GCA_963969525.1 Ontholestes murinus
CTGTTTCTTGTTAGTTAGGGTACATTAGCTAACGTTCCGGGTAATTCAATTTGCAAGAAGTACAAATACATAGACCTACTGAGATGGCCCTCGAAGAAATGTTGACTTACAACATGGTTTCCAAAAATTCCGCCCCAGACATTCAATGCTGATGATCAACTTGTCTCATAACATGCGGATTATCAGTTAAATAATAGTGAAAATTGTACCTATTGACAGATCCGTTGTTATGGGATGACGCCTCATCCGTGAATAAAATATATTGGAAAAACGAAAGATCCTCCTGTATTTTCTGTCTTCCCCAGAAACAAAATTCGGAACGAAATTGAAAATCAGTATTACTCAGTTCTTTATGTAGCTGAATATGATATGCTTGATATCGATTTTTCTTCAGAATGCTTTGTACTGACCTCTCGCTTATGCCAGTTCCTTCACCAATGTCTTTTTGGTTCCTCGTTGATGATAGGCTTTCTTCTTTTGTTTTTTGTAATTCACACCTCCCATTTACATGTCAAACTAATTGTTTAATTGACAGATGCATTTTTTCAGTCATGGCTATCTATTCAAAAACAAATTCGTATACAAGGACCGTTTGAAATATAATTTTTTTTATATCTTGAAAAATATCACTTTTAGGTATAGGGTATGCTTAATATTTTTTGTAGGAAATTAGATGCAGAATAATATGAAATTAAAAAAAATATATGATTCCATTTTAAAAAAAAGAGTTACGACAATTTGAAATTTTAGAAAATGGCGTGTCTGATACAAAGGCAGGGTTCCTCAAAAGTGAACATTTTTAACACTGGTACATAAACAGTACTTATGACCAACCATAGGAAAAAGAAAATTTCTTAAATTTTAAATACAACATCAGAATATTTTTTTTTGTGAACCTCCGCTTTTTACATTTTTTTCAGAAAAACGTCAATAACTCGGAAATGCCATATCGAAATTAAAAACCAAAAAAAGGTTTAAGTTATAAAATACTATCCAAATTATAAAATGAAAAAATATACAGGGTGTTCCATTTAAAAAAATGTTTGCTTTTGTTATAACGCAAAATTGGGACACCCTGTATATTTTAAAATAATTTTACGGCATAGAGATTTTTAATTCAATAAATTTTTATATGAAACATTTTTTTCTATCTCTTACGAGAAAGGCGCTAGGAAAGCTTGACGCACTGTTGCAGGACCCTGTATATAACTCTAGTAAGTTGTATTTGATATTCATATTTTCACTTATACATAGTATAATCATTATATAATAATTACGTCGAGTTTTGCGCAAACTTCATCAAATGTCTAACACTTAAATGGTCACCATCAATCCTATACTCGAAAATCAAGAAGTATATCATATTAAAAATGCAAACTGCAACACAGATTACATCGAACAAACGAACAACCTATATTTGTATCCAGAGAAAGTAATAAATTTAAAAATTCTCTATAAATAAGAACTATAAGACAGAATAGCCTTTTGACAAATTAATACATTAACACCTCATTCATTATTCACTATTCCAAAGTAAATATGTACAAAATTTGTCAATAAATATATGTTACTACTACTAAGAACTATATTTTTATCAGCACTACCCTTTTAACCTCAGGTATATTTTTTATTTACCATTGGTATCATATAACTATAGCCAATAATAAAATGCACACGAAAAGAACAGGAATTTTAAAACATAAGAACTGTTAACGAAAATATACACCAAGGTTTTTACTGTAAACAACAAATGTTAAAAATTCATTCACCAAAGAAAACTCCTATTAACTAAAAAATTTAGTTAAAATTTTTAATTAAATATGTATTAAGAAGGAGAAGCCTCAATATTAAAAATTAAATTTAAAAAAAATACCACTACTACATACTGCTTTATTAAGAATTACACAAGATACTTGTTAAATAAATAGAGAAGATGGCATTATTGATATTTTTCAGTTGTTAAATTAAAAATAAAACGATGTTGCTGCGGCATGGAAATCTATTACGCAACCAACTGGATCAGTCTGGTCTTTGACCCTCCCCGATTGCAAATGACAGAACTGTGTTTCCTTTTTATTTATCTACTTTCATATAATCATAATTCAAGCAGTCATTTCCATTCTCGTTCTGTTTATATATGCATCCATAGTAACTGCAGGCCAGTTTCCATTGAAATACTGAATATATGAAAACCTTAAATACTTTCATAAATTAATTATTCAACTAATCTACATACTCTACTGTGTCATATACGTTAACGATTTTTAAGATAATAAATCCATCCCTCTGTCAAAGAACACAATTGATGGGGTATATATTGGAATGCGTAACGTGTAAATATTGATTTAATGATTAAATTTATTAATATCTTTGTACTCCTTTCTCACAAGTATAGTTAAGGAAAGGTGCCATTATTTGCATATTTAATTATTTCAAGCGGTCTGATTTCGTTAATAAAGAGTGAGTGAAAGTTAGTAAGCACAGATTACATCCAAGTTTTTGTTTTAATTAATTATTTAACCGTCATCTTACTGGCGTGAAATTAATAAAGGGTTATCTTAAGTTTTTCCCGGTTCATCTTTGTAAAACCTAGCTTGGAAAACAACCTCCTCCCTGATAAGGTGTCAAAGGGGACTTAATTGAATCGTGGAAAAAGAGTAAATTGTGTTTACGCTCGGCTTAGAAGCGTTGGTCTGGCTTTTTGAGCTCAGTATTTGCGGACCATTATTCTGAACACATTTCAAAGAAGACCTAATAAAACTTGGTTTATAATATTATATTTTTGTAGTTTTTAAAATTTCCATACATCACTCATTTTACTTTTAACTAAGAGTCATTAATCTAAAAAATATTCGATTAATATTATAAAATACCTCTCAATAAAAGAATTATTACAATATAGGTTGTAATTACTAAATGAATATGATTTTTAATCAAATTAAGTAAAATTTCTCAATTACTGGTAAAATGTATATTCTAGGTATTAAGCTACCATCAAATTTATAAAAAAGATATTTTTAAACATGGGACAGCGTACACTGCTATTGTAGTATACTTATTATTTAAAATTGATATATTATTTTTCAAGAACGAACAACCACCTAATTTAAAATAATTTAAAATTTTC
Organism: Ontholestes murinus; assembly: GCA_963969525.1. Lineage (NCBI taxonomy): Eukaryota > Metazoa > Arthropoda > Insecta > Coleoptera > Staphylinidae > Ontholestes > Ontholestes murinus. The sequence goes on from OZ018398.1 coordinate 642,211, forward strand.
CTGGTAGGTTTCTGTTATGTCCATTCGAAGTTATAATATATAATAGTTATGCTTCCAAAATTAATATCAAAGAAAACCATAGATATAGCATTAAATATATTTTCAATTATATAATTAATCAGGCTAATAATTGGTGAAACTCCTTTACAATCTTTATAAAACAAAAACACTGCAACAATTGTTTCAATAAATTAATTTGCAATATAAACATATTGTCCTCATTTCCATTGAGCTGAATTGTTTATATTTAAAAAATAAAATATATCTCTTTCTTATAATATTTTATAATATTTTCTTCTATTCTTTTATGCATACACGAGTTCACGAATTACAATATCTATTGTTGTAAGTATTTCGATCAGAACATAAATAATCCGTTTACAATATCGCCTTCCGTACCAATCGGTTCCGATATATAAAATTATAATATTTTTGGCGTCGTTTTAGTGGCCATAATATAAATAGTCAATTCCATTTTACGATGATGAAATTTCTGAAATTTTCATAAATGGATGTATTTGCGTGTATTGAAATTTTATCGGTGCATTTTATAAATCCGCGTTGGGGTTTGCGGATAAGCTATTAGGTGAATATTTATGCTCACGACAATTCAGCCATGTCATTTTTACTATGAAGTTAAGTAAAATTTATTTCATAATTTTATTGTATTTATTACGCGTTCTATAAATATAATAATATCCATGTTATACCCTCAAGAATCTAAAAATCCTAGTATAGCGGAATACAATAATAAAATTGATCTATGTTATTTTACAAATATATACATTTTACATACATATATAAAATACCTACACATCTAATTAAAATACAAAAAATTACAATTCGCAAATAGACTAATCTATGCGATTCAAAATATATTACAACCATTCTAATAGAAGAAAAAAAGAATATAAATTTACCCTATTAATTACTATTAACATCGGGGTTTTCAACAAGAACTCTCTTTTCAATAAGTGCAAATTGGAACAATATGACAGTTTTGATATTTAGTTTTCGCATATATCAGTAGTAGAATCTTTGGAAATTATTACAATAAATTCAATTTTGCTTGAAAATCGCATGAAATTAATAAAAATTCAATATGGATTTGGTTTATCTCTAAAAGTAACATTTGGTAAAATTTGTGATATTTTCATTCAAAATAATCATCCTTCTAAAACCGCTATTAAGGATTTGGTCGATAAATTTGAGTCAACAGGCTCGGTGTATAATACGCCAATGTGTAACACGAACGTGTGTTCGACGGGACTGTGTGTGAAAACATCGCTGCTGTGAGCTGCAGTGTTGAAATAGATCCGAATTTATCAATTCCTCTAAGTTGTCAACAATTGCGGTTATTCACAACTATCACATGGTTTATTATTTATGATATGGATCTGACAGGGGGTTTCAACAATAAGGTACCACAAGTCAAACAGCAACCGAAACAATGAATTTATTGCAAATCAAATTTCCAGAATTGCATTTCAGGAAATTTCAGATGTATCTTCTGCCTGGACAAAGTGTTTTGAAGGATGAAAGATGCATGCAAAAGTATATAGATCTTAAAGACGATTATTTTGAAAAGCACTAGAAACATTTTTGAAAAAATTATTTGTTTGTTCTTTCTATTCTCAACATATAAATAGAAACCCTAGTTATTTTTCAAAAAGCATGAAACCATTTGCTTCGTGCGCGAATAACTATTGTTGGATTTGGCTCACTTTGAAAGTCAACGGCTGCTTACTTTCGGGCTTGTACGTATATGTCTATAATTTGTCACCTGTTACGATGTTATAGACATGTATTGAAATACCGCAATTGTATTCCTTAACCATTTCTTTCGACGAATCGATACGAGGTTTTTTTTTCAAGAGAATGCCCGTGCACTCGTATGTCCCTCTACGAGGGACATCACTCATTTTACCGTTGCGCTCGTATGTCCCTCCTCAGGGGACATCGAATCTTTACGCTCTTATGTCGCCCTATCGGCACTAAATACTTCATATTTTATCTTTTGTAGGTATATATCTGTCAAATGGATAAATTAGCAACAAGGGGTTTTATTCTGGTTTATATAAGCAAAATATTATGGTCGCTCGAGTTTATATAAAATAAATAATTTCAATAAAATTAATGCGTTATTAATCATCCAGATATGTTTATATTATATCCACTTTTTCTAATATAATACGTTTACTTTTTGTTTACAAATTTAGTTAAGTGTCCTAACGAACACCACCCGAGACAGTTTTGTGTTATAGTTATATAGTACTATTACTTTATATTTTTTATTTTTATGTTCGCAATGCCTAAGCGACATTGAAAATGAGTTTGAGAGCAGTGACGACGAATTTTATATAGACTATTATGATCGAGAATTGGAGTGCAATGAAAGTAGTAACAAAGGCTGCAGTGAAGAAGCTGCAGAAAATGATACTAGTGGTAGTGACATTATAGCTGCCAAAAGAAAGCGGGCATTACCGTTGTCCAATATAAGCAGCACAGTATAGATTTTACTTCTGGTGATGAAGCTGAAGGACCACATATTCCTGACAACTCTGAATCTCGATCTAGATTTGTACGATAGAAGGGCAGATAGGTCCACAGCACGTAGGCCCCATTGGGTCATTGGTACGTCCTCCCGCCTGAGTTCACATTCCATGCTATGGTCGAGCCAACCCAAGGCATTGACAAACGCCAGGATCGCAGCAAGAGGGACTCTTAGAATGTCTGATGACTGTAGATATCCCTTTCCTATTATGGATTCACGTAAGTTGGATAGAACCGTGGTCTTGGATTGCAGTGTCCTGTTAGGAGCCCTAGAACCTTCTGTAGGTTTTCTCTAGACAGTTGCATACAGTATCTGGCTCTAAGATTTTGAGATGTTCACCTCCTCGTTGCTTACAAGCTATGTTTTTATTGCTCGTAGCCTTATAACGATCTAGTTTTGGTGTTGTTCTCATGGCTCCGGTCACGCTTAGGAAAGCACTGCATTAGACGTGATCTAGAAGCCTTACGGCTGTTTTCATAGTCGTCCTTGAACACCATATTACTGATGCATCTGGCAACATTGGCCGCACGATGGCGGTCCGATAGTCCCCATGTTTTCCCCATAGCTCGTTTGCATTGCCAGTGCATATTTTCTTGGATCTCTCCGCCTGATGGGCATTCCAGTATAGTTTGTTATCTAGAAGAATGCCCAAATATTTGACTTCTTCTTTTGGTTAGCTTGAAATCCTTGATTTTTCTCTTTTTTGTGAACAGTACCAGTTCCGTTTTTGCTGGATTTACAAATAATCCTTGGTCTATGCACCATTTGTTTACAATGTCAAGAATATCCGACATACGTTTCGTTAACATACATTTCGAGTTGCCGGAAAGTAGGATGGTGATATCGTCGGCGTAACCTACTGTATAGAAGCCGTACCTATTCAGTGATTCCAGTAGTCCGTCAACAACTAGGTTTCATAGAAAACGGGAGAGCACTCCCTCCTGTGGACAACTTTTTGCGACCCTACATACTCCTCGTGTCACCCATTATAATATTGGCTGTTCTCCATTGCACCATATTACATATCCACTGGCTCCCTGTCAACAGTACAAAACCCATTGACTTTTTTGTAGATGAATTGATGGAAAAAATTGTAGAAGAGGAATAATTATGCTCGCAATAAAATTAAACAAAAAAGCTTATCAAAGCGATCCACGTGGAATACATGGGTGGATCTTACAGTGGCAGAACTTGAGGTCTTTTTGTAATTATTCTAAATATGGATACAGTAACGGTTAGCCATCTGGATTGAGCTTGCCAAGGATGATCAAATCATTGACCAGAGCACTTAGGCCTCACTAGGCCCGTTGTGCCTCCATGACTGGGACAGCTCTGCGTTGTTCTATCATTCATTTAGCCACCCAAGGTGGCAAGAAAAGGACAGCACAACGCTTGGAGGGTTATCCCTTATGTTAGCCAGAGCTCCCCTAGCATGGACTCTCTGAGGTGGGCGAGAGCCGGGCAGGTAGTTAACACATGTTCAACTGTCTCGTCCTCTTCTTCACATGCTCTACATATAGGGGTTTCCACCAGTCCCATAGTAAACAAGTGTTTCCTTAGCTGACAGTGACCCGTAAGGACCTGTGATAAGACGCAGATTCCCCCGGGATAGTCGCAGATAATATTCAGCTGTTTTCAGATTGGGTGAGCGTATTGCTTCCTTGGCCTGTCTGTAGCCTGAGGTGTTGTCCCAACGTTGTTTTAGCACCTTCAGAGTGTTCTGTTTGAGGATATCAGTGTTGGTGCGATCGGGGGCCCCTCCCTGGTATCACTGAGAACCGATCCAGCTCCCGCCAACTCGTCTGCCTTGCTGTTGCCTTCTTCATTATTGTGTCCCTTGACCCTTGCAGCTCAATACTGTTTGATTGTGCTAATTGTTTCAGAGTATTGTGACATTCTTTTACTAGTCTTGAGGTGATCTTATGACCACTCACTGCTAGTATTGCTGTCCTACTGTCTGTAAGGATTTTGATGTTCCTATCACGGATGTCACGGTGTAGGATTTCTTTCGTCCCTTAGATGATGCTAAAGATCTCTGCTTGCAAAGTAGTTGTGTGCTCTAGGGGTATAGCTAATGAGATGTCCATTTGTTGGGAGTAAATTCCCGCCCCGGATCCTCTTATGGTTTTAGAACTATCGGTGTAAATTCGGAGGGTTTCCCCCTCCCTCTACACTCCCGGTTCCTTTTTTTTATAGATACATTATAGGGTCTATTGAAGACGTAGCAGAGTGGCAAATTGTCTGTCTTCCTTCCAAGGAAGGGAGTCTTCCTTAGGCTCCTCTAAATTGTAACAGTGTCTGCAAGCCCTGCCTCCTTTGTACCAGAGTACAACTGAGTTTAGGCGCAGTGCTGCCGCCGTGGCCATTTCCTCTACGTATAAGTCGAGAGGTGGAAGGCAGAGCATTGCTTCCATTGCTGCAGTGGGTGTTGTTTGCATTGCTCCCCTATTCTCCAGCATGCTTTTGATCCATACACTAACTGTGGGGTTCACACCACACCAGGGTGTGGCGTTCCCTGAGTCTTCCACCTTTCTCGCAGGGCAAGAGTCCTTATATGCTTTTATAATGGAGTGTTGAAACGTATTTACATAGGCTTCAATGTCTTCCACTGTATTAAGTTGGCCGGTAGCTTCGCAGGTTCGCAGATTCCGCGAGAGGTTGTCTATGTAGGCATTCCTGTCCGTTAGTCTCGGGTTGCGAAGGTAACGGGTTTTCTTACCGGTTGTGTGTGTTAGTGTATATTTGATCCACCTATGATCTGACATTGAAACCGACGGTGATACATGCGCACTCCTGGCTTCAGCCCGGTGTGCCTCCATCCTTCGTTTCCATCGGGACCTCCACCCGAGGTGTTCCTGTTTATGGGGAGAGTGGAGAATTTATAGCTAATCCTCCCTCCATTTTCTTTGATGAGCTGGGCATCTTTTTTTCCTATCCCGAAGACAAGTAGGTGACCCAAGGGTTCCTTTTTCTCTTCACCGTGGAAGACGCACCAGCTCTTTACTTTCATTGCAGCTTTTTGTGCCGCCAACCGCTTCTTTACCAGGTTTATGTTTTCCGGTTGCCCCGGAATCCACAGACGAGCTTTCGTAAGCGTTGGCAGCTGATCGCCCTGGACGACAGTCAGTTTGGCCCCTTCCCACAGTGGTGGTAGGCGGGGGACTTTATCCTTGAGCCATTTCAGGGCGGGCTCATTATCGCAGGTGAGGCCGGTTTCTTTTGTGGTGACGGGTGGATCAGTTGACCCGCTCGCAGCCACTGTTTGTTGCGGGGAATTCAGAGACTCACCCACATTTATTGTCTTTTTTGTAACAGCAGGTTGAACTTGCGACCTGCCTGCTACTACCGTTGTGACGCATCACGAGGGCGACTCAGCCACCAAGTTCCCTTAGTCCTCCCTTACAAGTCTCGACGCACGCGAGTAGCCTTGCGGCCACAACAATGCGCGGTTGACCTGTTATTCGTCTGGATCCTCATGTCAGGCCGCATCCCGGCTATCCGTTCAGTACGGAGGCGCCTCCCCCTCGACTGAACAGCCGGTTCTCGCCCCCAACACTCATAGGACCACTCAAGCCCTCTCACCAACGTCAAGGTTCTACAGGTCCTTGAGAGGGATGGTTAGCCACCTGCAGGAATATTGGTCCCAAAACTTGAATGCCAAAATTCCTTTCTTTAGTGCCATATTTAGAATTTTGATTAATGCAATTCTTTTATATGCTTTAAACGATCAAAGTCTTTGGAGTCGAATGCAAAAGGTCATTATTTAGATCGTTTGGAGAAAAAGTTCAAGGAACATTTTGTTCCGTCAAGGGAAATTTCAGTGGATGAGTCTGTAGGTGGATTCAAAGACAAAATAAATTTTTTGACTTATAATCTAAATAAACCAACAAAGTATGGAATCGGGATATACCATATGTGTTAGCAGATGCTAATACTGGATACATATATATATATATATATATATATATATATATATATATATATATATATATATATATATATATATATATATATATTCCATTTTGCTTTAACATGAAAGCTTGACATCAGAAAATTTAGTCCTGACCTTCCTATAAGTTCACGAGTTGTGCTGCATTTGTGCCAAAATTTACTGGAATGCAATCCTAGCAGTAAAGGATACCATATATTTACTGTCAGGTATTTTACAAGCCTACCACTTGCAGGATAATTTCTAAAAATAAAAAATAAACGTGTACTTAGCCGGAACTATACAAATTAATCTGAAATTCGTACCCAACTCTATAAAAAGACCCCAGTTTTCCGACGATAATACATTTGCTTGCAAATCGGAAAACTTACTATTATTGGCCTGGAAAGATAAAGGGGTCGTCACTGCAGTTAGTAGTTAAGATGTTTCGAGTACTCAGCCAATAAACAGAAAAGTATGTGGAGAAAATTTTAGTTAATTTTGGTACAGGTACTTACTTCTTACTAGTTATAGAAAACAGATATTATTTGGCCAACCTATGATGATTTAACCAAAACATTTCATTTCATTTATTTTGACACGTTATAGATATTAAGGTACCAAGAGCGTTAGGTACCATGCCCGCCGCCGACAGTGTACCGCCCGAGGGCCGAAGGCCCGAGGCATGTACGTCTTCGTGCCTTCAACATTTTATGTCCCCGGAAATATGATGTAATAATAAATTTTATTCGATTTTCATATTATGTAAAAAATTAATAAAAATATAAAGTCAATAAATCAATGAAGTCGTGCCTGTCGCTAATTGACATATTTCAATTTCGGAAATATAAGTTCACGTTAATTAAGAATGGCTCATTTACCAGAGGCAATAAAAACAAGAGCAGACAACACAAGACAAGCGTTACTGCCGATGAAATCTTCACCGGTGTATGAGAAGGAATACATTTCTTTCATAAATTAGAGAAAGACACACAAAATAGAAGTAAAAGAAGTTTGAGAAACGGAACTGTTGGCATACTTTTAAGAGATATGACAGACATTTATGCCGAAGTCTATGTGGACCAAATTTTCAAACATCTTCAATTACCTATATTCTGACGCCTTTGCTGAAACATAAATTAGCTGCTTTTAATAGCCTTATCCACAAAGCTTTCAGCATCCCATTATCTTTAAAGAATAGGGAAAAGGAATTCAACGTCATACTAAACATCGCAAAAGATCTCAATTACAACAGTTATAGAAAAAGAAAACTTATAAATAAACATGATTTTAAACATAAAATCAGAAACACAACTCACTTAATACCTTCCAATGCTGATAAAGACAAAAAATCATTAAATTAATATTATTATTCAAATCCCAAATTAAAACAATTACTCGACAGCACCTTCAACAAACCAGAAGAACTAAAACAATCAGGTATTTATTCCATTAGCTGTTGTAATTGTGATCAAATATATATCGGTCAAACACAATGTAGTATACAAATCAGATTTAAAGAACATATCACACATGCAAAAAATCTCAATCCAGAAAAATCCGATGTAGCCAACCATATTTACGAAACTGGTCACAAAATCACAATAAATAATGTAAAATTATCGAAATGGAAAAACCACGAAAATAAATTATTAAATTTTGATGTAAGCCCGCTACAAAATGTACTCCTAGAAGTTATCCCTTCACCTTAATCCGGGTTTTTTCCTTAATACCTCGTTTTCAAGTACCGTCGTTAAATCGTATTTTTTCTGTAATTACCGCCCTGTACCCTCACTGAAATTTGCAAATTTTTATGGTATATAAGCCGAATATTTTAGTTTTGTATTTAGTATTAAAACATTGATAATGGTCATTTTGTTTCCGAAATATATATATATATATATCTGTGAATCTAAATAAAATTGTGAAGAAATGTTTTTAGTAGTTATTTTAATTAATCAAGTTTATCTTCACATAACTCACAAAAATCAAACTACATGAAACAAATTGCTGGTGCCAATTGTCTGTAAAAATGAAGTAATTTGTATGTGTAAGTTAGTTTTGTTTTGAAAATATTATTATGAACAATACTTAAAAAAAACTACACTAAATTCGGTTAGGGTACATATTTATAGAAATTTTATAAATCTGAAGTTGAGGTAATTGCAGACATTGATTCGGTAATGTGGTTGTGCTCCATCTTGCTAGAATGTATTCACTGGAACTTAAAGGTTTTCTGGATCAGAATTAGAAGTTGGCAGGATATCATCATCAAATAATGCTAAATAATTATCGCCAATCAAATTCCTGTCAATAATACGGCTTCCAACTATCCCTGTCCAAACATTAACCTTTTAAGAGCATGGTGTATGTTCTTCTATCATTCAGTGAGGATTAGTATTACCGTTGAGGAAAAATGTGCAGCAACTTAACGTCTTCTAATTGGATAATATTGTTATTCAACATGTCCCTCCTTTGTTCACAATAATAAGTTCTCCTGAGTTGGTATCACTTTTTAGGGATGTATTAAATGTTACGGATGCTTGTCTACTCGATGTATGTAGGTTTTCCTTAAACTTTAGCATCACATCTAATTTGCTATCATCACGCAGTGCATTGGCAGCTGCTTTTTTATCTACCTTACATGTCCAAACTCGCGAAACTGCCTCTCTATTTAACTAACATACTTTAGTCCTATCTATTAGGCAGATTAAAATTGGAACAGTCGATGAACCACTCCATCTTTAATGGTTAATGTTGATAAAGAGACCAACTTCTAATTGATTAGATGGCGCTTGAAAGTATCTGAATATGACTATAATATTTACTATATAAAGATGCATTAAATATAAATAATGGGTAGGAGATACACGAGGCAAATATACATATATAGGAGAGAGGGTAAAAGCATAATTGACTATATAGTTGTGAATGGAGCAGGAGAAAGAACTTCGAGGTAGGATAGCAAGAGAGATTCGATCATTTTAAGAGGTGGAAGGCAACAGATGATGAGAAATGGTTTAAAGAATGGAACAATTCTAAGAGGAAATACTGTTCATAGCAGACATGGACAGAGTATTAGAACCGGAACAGGATGGTGGAGTAACAATTGGGGGAATAAAGATTATGCGGATGACATAGCAATAATGGCAAAATAGAAAGGGGAGCTGGATTGCATGATAGAGAGAATGAACAATATTTTTATAAGAGAAAGTTAAGTGTAAATGTGAAGAAAACGAAAGTAATGGTGTATATGAAGGGAGGAAGAAGGAAGGATTATTGGAATCGTGAGGAAAGAGGAAAAAAATAGAGCGAGCGAGACCTTATGGAAAGTACGCCTGAGGTCAATTCTAATGTATGGAGCAGAAGTGTGAGGTTTCAGCATGAACGAGGGTATGTAAGCAGTACAAACAGGAGACGCATGGAGTGTATAAGTGGATGTAGGTAAAAATAGGCAAAGTATGAGAGAAAAGTTAGAATGAATGGACAGGAAGACATTACAAATGGGATACTAAATGACACGGACAAGACGGATAAAGTGGTAACTCAGTGGGAAAAGGGTAGATGTGAGATGTAGAAAAAAGTAGGCTGGTCCAACTAAGCAGTAACAGAAATGGCAGGACGAGGTAAAATATTTGATATTGTAGCAGAGTCGAGCCTGGGGGATGTGGATATACAGGAAAGATGGATTAAAATAGACAAAAGCATATATAATCCAAAGTATAATTGAAATAGCAGAAGAGGCGGTCAAACCCGAAATACTTGTATGGAAGAGGTGAATGGAAGTAGAAAGTACTTATGGCAAGGTATAGATGTGGCAGCGAAGAACGGGGAAACCGCTTTTGGATGAATGAGGCGGGGAGAGTAAGTCGATTGTGTGGAAGGAAGAAGAAAGATGGGAGCATTGGAGAATAGACTGTGTGGGGACTAGAGAGGCGTGGAAGGAAATATGGACAAGGGAAATAGACAAGGTTACTGAAAGGGCGTACTAAGGGAATAGAGGAAAATAAAAATTCAAGTGAAAATAACTAGTTATTGGTCAGTTTTTGGTAGATATAGGATAAATCTGGAATATATTCCATTAAATGTTCGAATTTACATAGGACAAACACAAAGAAATATTGCAACCAGATTTAAAGATATTGTCGCAGATATTAAACATCATAACCCGAATAAATCTGCAGTCGCTAACCTCAATTGCTACAGGCCACAAATTTATAATAGAAAACGTTAAATTATTAAAACAGTCATCAGTTTTTCAATTAATTATTTTGGAGGCTTTATTTCTTGAATCACTTTCTCATTTATCACTTGGTGAAACATTTTGAACTATTAATAATGAAGGTTTAAATTAAATTACACTTGATTCTTGAATGTTGTCGGCGTTAACTTGGTGGTACATTTTAATAATATTTTATGTAGTAAAACAAAGTTAAAGTGTTTTAACTTTAACTTTGTTTTACCACATAAAATATTTATTGCTGTGACTATAGTTTCGAACATTCACTGTTCATTATCAAACATAAAGTTTAACTTTAAATTACACTTGGTTTGTTTCACAATTTTTCTATATTTACTCAACTAGGTTCGCTTTTTACGGAATTATCAAGAGTGAATTACAAAAGAAACTGACAAGTTTATATATAATCAGGTAATGAGGGATTTTAAGATCGGGGAATTCCAAATCTCCTCGTTGTCGTGGACGAGGTTTTTCCCAGCTTTTATTGCCCTGTTTATTTCTAGGCCCCCCCTGAGATTTAAATCAAGACCCTTATTACCTGAATATAGAATTTTAAAATTATTTGTATCTATAAAATGGTTATTGTTTATGCAATGTTTTGAAATTCCTGTACACTGTTTGTTGTTTAATATTGACTTTTTGTGTTCTTCAAGTCTCGTATGAAATGATCTTCCTGTTTGTCCAATATACAAAGCATCACACTCACTACACTTAAGCTCGTAAACGCCACACTTTTTTGATTTGTCTATGGGGATTTGTTATTTATTAATAATTTGCCTAAATTAGCTTGGTTTGTACATATGATGCGAAATTCATTAGCCTTTACAATATTTATTATTTTATTTGACAGATCCTTAACATAATTAAGTTTCACATACTTTATGTTATTATCTTCCTGAATGTAAAAATGTTTCATTAACTGTTTTTTCTTTTTCTTTTTTAAAATGTTGTCAACTATTTCGCTATTGTATCCGTTGTTCCAGGCTATTGTTTTTATTGTATTTAATTCATTGGCAAAATCTTGACTACTCAGTGGAATGTTTATTAATCTATTTATATATGAGTTAAAAGTGCTAAATTTAATTTGGTTTGTGTGATTTGATGAGCTAGGGATTATTGTATCAGCAAATGTATCTTTTCTATATATTTTGAATTTTAATCTGTTATTATCAGCTTTTCTATTGTTAAATCTAAAAAGTTTAAACTATTGTTGATTTCTATTTCTGAAGTAAATTGTATTTTTGGGTTTATTGAATTTAAACATGGAACAAATGAATTTAATTGTCGGTTAGTGCCTGTCCAGATACAAAAAATATCATCCACGTACCTACTCCAGAATAATACGTTATTTTTATTTTTAATATCGGTGTTATTGAACATTTATTCTTCAAAATTTGCCATAAACAAAAAGAGGGGATAAGGGTGACCCCATAGGTAGGCCATCAGTTTGAGTGTATAGGGTGTTATTGAACTCAAAGTAATTTTGTTCTAGGCAAATGTTGATTGATTTCATCATTTCAGATTTTTCGACGATGTAATTATCTGATTTATTAATTAAATCTGTTATAATTGTTTTTAATTCTGAAGTTGGTACTGAGGTGAATAAACTTTTTACATCGAAAGACACTAACTTCGCGTTCTTGGGAATATTTAGTTGTTTTAGTTTTTTATTGCACATTTTGAATTGAAATTTACAAATGTAGACAAACGTTTACTTAAATATTTGCACAGTTTGTAAGCTGGTGCATATATGTAAGACACAATTGGTCTTATAGGGATACCTTCCTTATGTAATTTGGGTAACCCGTATAGAACTGGGGCTTTAGGGTTCATTCTTATAAAGTTGTAATTTGAATTATCTAATAATTTTGTGCACACTTTTAGAGTGTTTTTATATCTGACTGGAATTTACTGGTAGGATCTTTTTTCAGCGTTTTAAAATCTGATTGAAATAGTTGTTCTGTTTTTTGAATGTAATCTTGTTTTGTTAAAATGGCGTTTACGAGCTTAAGTGTAGTGAGTGTGATGCTTTGTATATTGGACAAACAGAAAGATCATTTCATACGAGACTTGAAGAACACAAAAAGTCAATATTAAACAACAAACAGTGTACAGGAATTTCAAAACATTGCATAAACAATAACCATTTTATAGATACAAATAATTTTAAAATTCTATATTCAGGTAATAAGGGTCTCGATTTAAATCTCAGGGGGGGGGCTTGAAATAAACAGGGCAATAAGAGCTGGGAAAACCTCGTCAACGACAATGAGGAGATTTGGAATTCCCCGATCTTAAAATCCCTCATTACCTGATTATATATAAACTTGTCAGTTTCTTTTGTAATTCACTCTTGATAATGCCGTAAAAAGCGAAACTAGTTGAGTAAATATAGAAAAATTGTGAAACAAACCAAGTGTAATTTAATTTTAACCTTCATTAGTAATGTTGGAGGCTATTCAAATGAAAAAACATAAAAATAATTTGTTAAATTTTGATTTGAGTCCACTCGAAAATAATTTATTAGATTTAGTGTAACCATCAATAAACATGGAGTGTTAAATTTATTTTTTCTTATTTGTATCAAACATCAATGGTTTGACACAATTTGACAATGGACACTTTGTGTCCGAAATGTGCATCTGGATAAAAATAAAATATTGAAGAAATGTTCTAAGTGTTTTAATCAAAGTTATTATTATCTTCAAGTAACTTAATCAACCAAATTAATATGATGGCTTCCTGGCCAACAGAGTTAAACAAACATTTCCAAATCAAAACAAAAATAAATCTTATACGTGCGGACATACATTTTCTTAAAAAGTGTTTTTCTAAAGTTTATTTTCGTGAAAATCGGTAAACAAAACGAACACATATCGAAATGAATAACAGATTTCAAAGTTAAGTGGCTAGAGTTCGAAATCGGTCGATTATACGGAAAACTTTCACACCTTGAATTGTTAGCGTACGAACAACACCTGCACCTAAGCAAATTAACAACTCCGCAAATATTGAACAATTTCCAACAGAAAATCCATACAGTCATAGATAAAAAAGTGAAAAACAAATCAAGTGTTCTGCATAGGAAATTAAAATCTCTCCTAGAAAAACAAAAACCTAAACTTGATTATCCACACGACAACTTACTAGAACTCACACAAACGTTGGTTATAAACAAGGCAGACTTCACATTCTCCGACGCCGAACATGAAATGCTGAGTAAAGGTTTAAAACATTCCATAAACCCGAATAAACTTCCCATCGAAGAGGTTGTCAATGATGTGTCCATTGCATCAACAAGATTAACACCGGATCTTACTATACAGTATTCCGCTTCCGCTAAGGACATCTTGGAGAAAACCATGAAAAGGTCGAACCAGCAAGCAGTTTTCGACAACCACAACATCGTTAAGAATTTAAAAGAAAAATATTGTTTTAACCTAAAGGCGGACAAAGGTAACAGTGTCGTAATTATAAAAAAGTCAGACTATTTCAACAGTGTAAATAATTTATTAGAATTAGGACCATATATTCCACAAACAAAAACCCAATAAATTCATATATTAAGAAAATTAATATCACATTGAAAGCCTAAATACATTTAAGCAATAAAAAAACTTAATTTAAAACTATAAGTTAAAAACCCTAAAATACCTCAGTTATATTGTCTACCAAAAATTCACAAACCAGGTAATAAATATCGGCCAATAGTTTCCAATATTAAATCTCCCACATATAAAATTGCTAAATGGTTAGTCACTCAGTTTCAAACATTAGACATAGAAAACTATTATTCAGTAAAAAATTCCGCTGAATTAACCAAATATTTAGAATAAATCAAAATCTCAACAAACAATAAACTTGTGTCCTTTGACGTCGAATCCCTTTTCTTAAGCATTCCAGTCAAGGACACCATTTCAATCCTAGAACAAATTTTAATAAAGAATAAAATTCCGAACGAACAAATCAACGAATACTTACAGCTTACAGAACTAGTGATGGATTGTAATGTTTTTGAATTAAATAATTCGTATTATAAACAAACCTATGGCACTGCCGTGAGCAACCCCTTATCGCCCTTTCTTGCAAACATTTTTTTAAATAATTTTGAAAACATTGCCAAAAAATCAATAACCCAGTTTCCTAAGATCTGGTATAGATATGTCGATGACATATTTGCTGTAGTTAAATCAGATTTCAATATTAACGACTTTATATCATTCATGGATATTTATAATATGTAGTATTAATTTAACATACGAATTAGAGAATGAAAACTCATTGCCCTTCCTTGATATTCTTATAAAAAGAAAAAAAAACAAATTAGAATTTGAAATATTCCGAAAACAAACGCATATCTTTAACTATATTCATTCCGACGCATTTGCACCATTGAAATATAAATTATCTGCTTTTAATAGCATGATCAATGGAGCCTTCAGCATACCATTATTACCCAAAATTAGAGAGAAAGAACTTATGTTCATTCACGCAATAGCAAGAAACCTAAAATATAATAAAAATACAATACAGAGACTGATCAATAGACATTTGCGTAAACATAAACTCCGAAATATAATGACACTAACAGACACAAAAATAAAAAAAAAATAAATATGTCAGGCTAATAATTATTTCCCAATACTAGAAAATAACTTTAAAAAATTACATAAAAAGTTCAATCTAACCCCAGTTTACTATGTGAACACAAAACTATCCAATCTACTTGGCAACACTTTTAATTTGGAGAAATCTGTAATCTATTCCATTATATGTTCGAATTGCGACAAAATTTACATAGGACAAACACAAAGAAATATTTCAACCAGATTTTAAGAACATGTCGCACAGATTAAACAACATAACCCGGATACATCTGCAGTCGCTAACCACTCGATTGATACAGGCCACAAATTCTTAATAGAAATCGTTAAATTATTAAAACATCATCAGATTTTTAATTAAATGTGCTAGAGGCTATTCAAATGAAAAAAAAAAAACATAAAAATAATTTGTTAAATTTCGATTTGAGTCCACTCGAAAATAATTTATTAGATTTAGTGTAACCACCAATAAACATGGATTTTCCTAATTTCTTCCATAACACACATTTTTTTAAAATATCGCGTCGACAACGACAAATGTATTAGATGAAAATAGTGCGAAAACGATCAAATGTAAAAAGTGCAAATAGAGAGTAAGTGACTCAATACAGTGCAATTTGTGTAACTACTTGTTTCATAAATCTTGCTTGGACCTGCACGCCTGCTCAGAACATAAAACAGCAAACAGAATTAGTGATGTGAACCTAACCTCTGCAGATTATGAAGAGGGACATGGAGAGGTAAATAATATCTTGAATTTAAAAATCGAATACCTAACAAAAATAATCAATAAATTGGAGGATATAAATCGTACTCTCAAAGTAAATAATGAATCACTTATTATAACAAACAAATACCTTCTCGAAAAACTAAATACATACGAAAACAATAAAGTAAACTATAAACTATGCGAAATAGCTGAACCCTGCAATACTAATAGTGCCTCAACAATACGTAAGATGGTCAAAAGGAAGAACAATACAGTGAGAGTAAATTCCCAAACTACTCCAAACGAAAAAGATTCATAATCAAATAATCGTCAAAAAAACCAGTGAACCAGCGAGCGCGAGCGGGAACAAAAACAAAAATAAAACGCAACTGGATTCCCTTTCTACAAATTGGAAAAAAAACAAGAGGCAAACAATGAATGGAAAACGGTCTAGTCAAAAAGGAAGCTACGTAGTGAAATAATAACGGGGACCGGGTAAAATAATGACAAAATTTTCGCTGCTCCGCGACTAACTTATTACTTCGTTGGACGAACAAACCCAACTACAACGGCTATTGACATAGAACGTTACATACGCGATAACGTGTATCCGGAGAGACACTTGAGAGTTACTAAATTAGTAATTAGAAACGAACTTGAATCCGCGTTTAAAGTTGAACTGCAGAAAGAACATCAGGAAGCGTTCACCGATCCCGGCAAATGACCAATGAATATAAAAATACAGAAATATCCTTTTTTACCGAACGCAAAAAAAAGCACAATCTAGGTCAGTAAACAACAAACACAAAGAAACTGCATCGATAATTCATCTTAATATAAGATCAATAAATAACAAAATATTACATATAAATAATATGCTTCAAAATCATAGTGAATGCCAACTCTTTTGCGTTACCGAACACTGGCAGACAGACAATAATATTCAACAAATAAAACTTGAAGAATTCAGAACGGTCGCATCCTACTGTAGACCGACCCCCAAAACTCGTTCAACAGCATATGGAGGAGCAGCGATTTTTGCGCGCAACGACTTTCCCTGCCGAGAGCGTCCGGACATAAGGAAAATGGCAAGAAGTGGAGTCTTCGAGTGTGCAGCAGTTAAATGGACCGCCCAAAACAGAAATTACGTATGCGTGATAGTGTATCGGGCACCTGAACAAAATATAATAATCGAGTATTTAAATAAATTCCAATCTTTATTAAAAAACTATTTTCCGAACAAGTCACATACTTCATTGCCGGAGACTTTAATGTGCAACAGCTGTCATAAATTGTGCAACCCGTGTAACAGAAAACACAAAAACACTGATTGATAATATTATTACTAATAAGGTAAAAGATTTCAAGACATATGTGTTTGAAACGCATATGTCTGACCATTATGCGCAAAAAATTTCTTGGCCGCTTGTAATAAGAGGTATTTCAACTTTTGCAAATGAAAAATTCGAAAAATCAGTTCGTCAAATATAACCACTTTTGTACAATTTTTGAATTTTTCTGTTAACTGGAATATTATATATATAGAAATAATAATGTAAAAGAAGCTTGAGTAATTTTCATGAATATTCTCAATGCATCACTCAATAAAAGTTGTCCTAAAGTTACTCGGTCATCACTAAAATACAATAAAAGGAATTACACTCCAGGTTCCAGCTATTATTGAAACTAAGCAATTGCTTGATTATCTATCGGTTGTCAAATGTTATAATTCGGATGCAAAAAATCTATATAAGATCATAAAGAAAGAGTACGATGTGTTACTATGTGATGTAAAAAGGAATGAAATTGCATATAAATTACTATGCAGTGACAATAGAAGTAAAACTACTCGGGCCATAATTAATAGTATGCTAGGGAAAATCGACACCAAAGTCAAGGTAACGAAAAATTAAAAGCGATTGGGTAAATGTGTAATTAATTAATTTCACTTGGTTTTATTTGTTTCACAATTTTTATTTATTTCACTTCCCTAACTAGTTTCGATCACACGATCATTCTCAAAAAGGGACAGAAGCAATAAATGTATTTAGCAACGGGGAGTTTGAAATTTCCAAATTATCATTAGTGACGATTTTGCCGCAAGTTAGGGCTTTCTTAATGTGAAAAAGTTCCCAGTAATTAAGTTTTTTGCATCTGTCTCAAAATTTTAAATTGAGATGGATCAAATAGGTGGTTATTATCAATGGATTGTTTTGCGAAGCCTGTTTTTGGGTTTTTATCTAATATAGATTTCTTATGTTCGTTTAGTCGGGTTTTGAAGTTTCTGCCTGTTTGACCGATATAAATTGATTCACAACCGGAACACTGTATTTCATATACACCACTTTTTTGATCTTTCTCAACCTGATCTTTGTTATTTACTAGTAATGATTTTAAATTATTTTTATTAACAGATATTGTGTTTATATTTAATTTCTGTAGAAGATTACTTATTTTTTGGGACGTGTTGACTGTATAATTTAATGAATAATATATTTTGCGATCTAGTGGAGCTACTCCGGCATAAATTAATTTTAATAAAGAGTTAATAAAAAGTTATTTATTATGTTTGGTTTATAACCGTTATTAGTTGCAATTTGTTTCCTTTCTATAAATATTGTAAGCTAATCGGTCTTCTATTTTACTTACAGTTAGGTCTAGAAAATTCAATTTGTTATTTACTTCAATTTCTATAGTGAATTGGATATTATTATCAATAGAATTCATATATGTAAGAAGTTGATCTAATTGTCTATTCGTTCCTATAAATATGCAAAATACATCATCTACATATCTCACCCATTGATGTATATGATTGAAAAATTTATTGTTTGAATTATTTAATATGTGTTCTTCGAAATCAGACATGTAAATTTCTGCAAGTAAATTAAATTAAAAGGAAAACAAAATGAGTTAAATAACTATTTTACTAGCAGGGCCCCAATAGGAACCGAACATCCATTTCATTGCACCATAAACAGGCAATCTCATTCTATATTTCTCACACCAGTAACAGAATCCGAAATTTACAATATTATATCTTCTCTTAAAAACAAATCGTCTAGTGGGTACGATGAAATCACAGGAGAAGGAAGGTATCATAATACCGGTGCATAAAAAGCGTTTTACAGCTTATATGTTTACGAAACCTTAATAAACAAATTGTTACCGGCGTTCAGTTTACCTGAACGTGGTAACAAATGCGTAATTATATTTGAATCCATTTTACGAGCTACCTATTGCTCCTAATAATAATTTGCATAAATTCCACATTATTGAAATAATCCAAACGAGATAATTTTCCAAAATGTGCAGCTGCCAGTGTGGAACAATAGGACGGGCCCTTTTTCGGCGAAGAGGATCATTACTTGTTCCCGGAATTGCGGGGCCTACGTGACCGAAACAAAGCCGCGTCACCGAAGACCACCGTATAAAACCAGGCCGAGACCATCGCTCTTCACCAGTCGTCTGCCATCAGCAGCGGTGGTCAGCCTGGTCGGTTCCGCCGATTCAAGCCTCTTGCTCTTGTATATATTGTATATTTTTCTATGTCTATTTTCTGTCTATTCTGTTGTAATATATTTTCTTCTTCTCCGGCCCCATGTTTTAATTTACACATGTCTCTCTTGTTCTTTACTCTTTTCACAGCTAGCCGGTGCCCCTACGTTGACGTGGCGTGGAAGCTCAAGCAAGTATCACAGACGGGAAACTGTTTAATCGAAGCCTGCGGCTGCTAATCGATGGTGAGCCTCGCCAGGGACCCCTGTGCCGCCTCCAGTGCGTGTTGGTTCCAGAAAGTACCGTCGGTGCTACTTGCTTGCCAGTCCACCACGAGGACGTCTTCCGCGACCACCGTTAACAAAATATTTAACAAATATTCAACAAATCACAGTTACAACACGCGTTTCACGGATAAATATGCATATCCAACACATCGACTCTTACTTTATGAAAGCGCCCCCATGTATGCTGCATTGAGGATGTTTAATACACTACCCTCTGAAAAATACTGAAAAATAATTCAAAACAAAATTAAGAGACTATTTATTAGAAAAGTAATTTTATTCTCTATCGGAATACATTTAATTAATGTTTCTTTTTGACGCATTCACTTAGCGGCTAGTTGATATGTAACGATTAACTGTGTTATATTGTTATCTGTGAATTGTATCTACTGTCCCTGTTGTGAATAAAGTATTTATTATTATTATTATAATCCTGCCAAACTATTAACTACTTATTTACAACCATCTTTTTTTGGCGAAATTATGTTAATTTTCCAGCAATTACCTTATATCTGCTCCTATCGACACCCTCTAATGCCGTTAGATAAATTTGTTTTTTCTTATTTGTATCAAACCATTGGTAATGGACACTTTGTGTCCGAAATGTGCATCTGGATTAAAATAAAATATTGAAGAAAGGATCTCAGTGTTTTAATCAAAGTTATTATTATCTTCAAGTAACTCAATCAACCAAACTCATTAAGGTCGTCAATGTCGCAATGTATTAGGCATAAAATACGGCAAGTCACACCAGAAATGTTAAAAAAAGATAAGAGATGCATGTTATCATCGATTTGCACTTTGTCAAAAAAGAAACGGTGCCCATTTTAAACATTTGTTGCATCAAATAATAATCAAGTTATAAATTTGTATTTCATTTTTATCACGTAGGCTTTGAAAATATTCAAGAACTAAAAAGTCGGTGGTGGGTGGGCACTTCCGGGAACAGATAAACAAACTGCTTATACATAGAAACGAGGGCACGAAAAACAATACTTAACGGGCTTCGGGATTTTTTTGCAAAAATCACCTATATCGAAGTTATGAATTTTATTCCAGTTAAAGTTTCCACCCTGTATTTAACACATAATATAACAGAAAATACATTTTTCTAAACTAAAAAAACTAACCACTGATTACAATCAACAATTATTCTTCGAACATATAATCGAAAATTCTTTATCAATTAATCAAAGGCACAAATATCATCCACAAGAATTAAACTAGTTGCCAACATTAACGAGTCATGTATTAAATCAACAAAATATTATCAACGGTATCTTGGTATTTAATAGTATGCAGTCTATAATGTTTTCTTTAGTTAGATTGGTTTTGCATGAGTTATTTTGTTACTAATTGTTCTGGATCTGGTATTTTTTTCTTTGTTTGTAATCTGACTTATCTTGTTACTACGATTTTGGCCATCATGGGCGTTAATGTGTTTGGGTATTTAAAAAAATACACCGACGAGCAAAAAGTTAGGGTCACTCCGTTATTTGAAGTTATTTTAGAAATTTTTAGTTTTTTAGGTGTTTTTTTGGTTGTAACAGTTTACTAACTGATTGCTTGAATAAAAAAAATAATATTTGGTTGTTGAAAGTTTATGGAAAGTAATAAATATGAACAATTTTTATTTGATATGCTAAGTAATGAAAATGAACAATTTTACTTTGATATGCTTTTTTGAAACAAAAGCAAGTTTAACGACAGAATAGTTTTTGTTTCTATGGTGTCATCTGTTAGTTGCAAATTGTTTGTGTATTGTTGTCATTGTTAGTGTTTTGCAATGAGCATAAATCCTCTTGTTGCGGTACGAATTATGGCGGCTTTAGAAGACGAACGCGGTCAGCGCGAAACTGCAAGAAAAGTTAGTTTCGTGTGTGCATCGAGTATGGCGGCGGTACGAAGATACTAGTCTGCTCACTCGAAGACCTGGTTCAGGGCGAGGCAAGACTACAACTGCTAGAGATGACTGCGTTCTCGTTTCTAGTGCTTTGAGAAACCGAAATTATCTGTAAGAAATGTAAACAAAAGTCACTGGACAGTTAGGAGGAGCCCTTATGCTGTTAGATTATCTTCTCGAACTAGAGCTACTGTACCGCCGCTTTCCCGTGAACACCGGATTGCGAGGTTAAATTTTGCTCGAGAACACTCGGCTTAGACAAAACCGGATTGGAGTCGCATATTGCTTCCGATGAATCGCGACGGACTCAGATAGACATGTAAGAGTGTGGCGACGAAAACGCGAGAGATATCCTTAAGCGTGAATTAGTCTTTATCGAGAATGAAACGTTGACTGTACACAGGTATCTGACAGAGGTTCTAGAAGACCATATTTTACCGTTCATGATGATTCTTGGAGACGACGCAACATTTATGCAGGATAACGCACGAACCCACACTGCTCAGATAATTACTGAGTATCTTGATGAGTGTCAAATCACAAGTTTTCTTTGGCCTGCTTGCAGTCCAGATTTAAATCCGATTGAGCATGTTTGGAATGAAATGGGAAAACGTTTACGGAGACATATACCGACCACCAGAATTTCTAGAGAGCTCCACGATATACTAGTGCAGTAATGGGATAATCTTCTGCAGAATGTGATCGAAAATCTGATCCAGAGCATGCCTCGTCGATTGCAAGCTGATTTCACTGCCAAAGGAAAGAATACTCGCTACCAAAGTCTTTAAACTCTCTTTTGTTTAAAAAAACATATTAAAGTAAACTAGTTCATTTTCGTTACTTAGCATATAAAATTAAAATTGTTAATTTTAAGTACTTTCAATAAACTTTGAACAACCAAATATAATTTTTTATTCAAGCAATCAGTTAGTAAACTGTTACAATAAAAAAAACACGTAAAAAACTAAACATTTCTAAAATAACTTCAAATAACGGAGTGACCCTAATTTTATGCTCGTCAGTGTATTTTAATTTTCAATAAAACTAAATTCATGTGTTGTTCAAGTTGCCTAATATTTGGTCTAACTTTCGTTAATAAGAGAAAGTGGTAAGTCAATTGGTGCTCCATCGAGCACTAATGAAACAATAGTTTGGAGTGTATTTATTTCTATTTTTTGTTGAGATTATTAATTACGGTTTTATAACAGCAGTTGTGAATTACCAGAGTATATACCGAAGCAAATAAATCCCTACCGATTATATTATTATAATATTTAGTTATGTTTCTGCAGATTATATTTTTTGTACTACGATTGATGCAGTTTTCAAATTAAACTTTATAATGAATTTTCATTCGAGGCATAATTAACTCTATAGCGTTATGTTAAATTAATAAAACATGAATTGGATATTATATTCAGTATTGAATTACAGGTGAGTGGAAATAAAATCAAAATAAAAAGGATTATTACCTTAATTTTCTATTTAACATAAAGTATACTTCTCCAATGATTTCAAAATATAGTCGAGGCTAGAAAAGCTAGATAGAAAATAATAATAAAAATGCTGAGATAATATTGCTTTGCTTAATTCGTGTCATATATTTGTAATTTAGTTGTACACATTCCTCAATTTGAATAACATATTCAAAATAGTAGTGGTTCTAATTATGTATAATATACCTAAGATTAACATATATGTACACAAATTTAAGTAATCCGTAAATTAGTAAACCGCATTACCTACGAAGAGTCGACTTTGCAAACAAACTGGAAAGTTCCATTAGACGAGTGCAACATAATGAGTTATCTCTTTAAATAAAGTGCGCTTCTACCGCCCAAACATAAGCTCGAGCTGTACTCTGTAACACTTCTCAAATAAATCCCTCTCTTTTCTGTAGAAAATTAACTGCTTACCTGTAACGCTCGAATGATATGTTAAAAGCACTGGAACGAGTCAATAGGAAACTTATTTAAGTTAGATTAACGATGAAATCATTTTAAATTGAGCTTGGTTGCTTTTGGTACAGATTTTATTTAAGAAGCTTTTAAATAAAAATCTAATTACAAATATAGCGTTGTTATCAATTAGATTAGAACAGGAAACTAACGCCTAACGTTAAGTAAAGGAACAGTAATTGGAGCCGATGGAAGATTTATTGTATATCTTAAAAATATTGGCAGATAAAATAATATTTTATGTAGCAATAATATTAAAAACACTTGTACACCGTTATAACTTATTTGTCTAAACCAAAATCACAGAAATAAATTTCACTCATAAATAACAAAGTTTTAATTATTGTTCAACATATAAAATGAAGTAGACGTTTCTCATATTACAATATTATATTATATACAAAGTAGTTTATTAATATAAACTAAATAAATATAAAACCTCTAGTTTAGTATTCAACCGAGTTATATTTTTATTTTTTAGTTTTGAATGAATCTTTTGTGAGGTAATATTAAGTAAAGATTTATTTATCTAAATATTTTATATATTTTTCCAAAAATATAATTTTTATTTCATTAGTGTACCAATATTAACATTATATTTTTAATATGCAACTTTACTAGACTAAAACCTTTAAAGATTAAGAAAACCTTTGTAGATAACAAGTTTTATTTATTGAATTAGTAAATTATAAATCATTTTTGATAATTATTGCTCACTTATCAAATAGTGACAGAAACGTTGGTGCTGTGATAATTAAGTTTTATAAATTCCAATTTATTCATGAGTGTATAATAAATTTAGCAGATGTCGGTTTGAATGGCCGTAACTAATATTGAATATATCACCACAAATTTCAAAACGAGAAGGTAATTGACGCCAACTGCATGGCTTTCAATATGTGGTGACAAATTATATGTCGACCATTTGTGGGAAATAAGTAATTAGGATTCATCATATTATTAAGGTATCTATATTCTTATTACTGAATAAAGCAATATTAAAGTAAATTAATATCAAAATTCAAGCCATTTATAAAGACATAATAATGTATAAAAAATATGAATTTGGAACACTAAAATACAAAATATTCCATTAACATTTACAAGAAATAGGTAAATTGGGCTCGTTCTTATAGACGGAAACGATTACCTAATTAAAACAGAAAATAGTTAAATCACATTAAACTATTTTATTTTATAAAAATTGGTAGTAATAATAAAAAGCAGTTAATAATATTAATAGTAATAGTAATAATGCGTACATATATTTGTCATTCTAATTATTTTCCAGAACATTAACGTAGATAGTTGCAGATATTCTATATATTTCTTATATTTGTTTCTCATTGATCACTTAGTAAAAAATTATCTTAATAATAGGTAGTTGATTAGAACATTACTTGGATCGTTTAACATTATTTTTATTTTGATATCCGACTAGTATATCGAATAATGTACAAACGCAATTTTAACACGTTTATGTTCAGGGAGAGGTTCAGGTAATAAGCGCGTTTGAAATCGGGGAAACCCAGAGGTCTTCATTGTGGTTGACCACGCTTTTGCCTGATGCTCGGGCTTTATTAATCTCTAGGCCTTCCGGGTAGTTGATAATTTTCCCTTTATTACTTCAGTACAATATTTTACTTTTATGCACGCTAAAATAATGATTATATGTTACACAATGTTTTACAACCCAGTAGTATGTTTATTATTCAATATGTCCGTGTGATGTTCTCTTACACGTGATTTAAATAACCGAGCCGTTTATCCTACCGTCATATTCTTCACCACCTGTTATCTCAATATTTTCCACTTATTTTCATCTCATTGTTTTCTATTTTTATTTTGTTATTTATTAGCAGTTTTCATAAACTAATTTAATTGGTCCTAATAATATTGTATTCTTTAATTTTTAATGTATTTTTAATTTTTTCCAGAAATTATTAATGTATTCCAATCATTTCAAATTGGTTTTCTCTGTTTTATTTGCACTATAAAAGTATTTTCGAAGCTGTTTTTTACTTTTCCTATATGGAATACAA
This sequence comes from Ontholestes murinus, assembly GCA_963969525.1. Classification (NCBI taxonomy): domain Eukaryota; kingdom Metazoa; phylum Arthropoda; class Insecta; order Coleoptera; family Staphylinidae; genus Ontholestes; species Ontholestes murinus. Next base: position 667,934 of record OZ018398.1, read on the forward strand.
AACTCATTGTTGTGTTTATGAGTTAACTTTCAGTGATTTATATCAATAAACATGTTACAAACCAGAAGATCATTTGAGGAAACCATTAACGAACACAAAATAAGCTACAAAGATGGATAAAAAAACTTAATATTCGCCAACCTAATTGTCGAGGGACATGAGTTTGATGTTAATTTCACAACGCTACATATATCGAAAATACATAGAGGAAAAATAACGGAAAATCTACCAAATGATCACAATTTAATAGTCCAAACTCTCACCACTTCTAAACTTATTTATTACCAAGATCACCGCCACCATTATATAATTAAATTAAAAATTGTGATGAACACCAAGAATTAAAATTTAAAATTACTGTACTTCATCTCTCGCATCTCATTAATATTCCACCGCACGGTCCGTACCCAAGCAAAGGGACACGCATGTACCTGACCGCGCGCAAGTAGGCCCTCGCGCGCGACACTGTAACCGCGTTTACCAACAACCCGGTCCTGTGAGCAGAAGAGAGACAACCTCCACCCGAATGCAACGGAGAGAGAAGACACCAGAAACTCACCCCGCCAGAAAGGAGACAGCACGAGAAAACACCCCTTAAATACCGGATGCAGAGACAGGGAACGGCAGATTCAATCTGAGCCTCCTACGAGCTGGACATCCACTCTTAGCAACCAGAGAATCCTAAAAACACCACGAAAAGTAAGCCGATCTCGGACATCCGAATCGCCATTCAGAGTACAAGTCGCTATTTTCACCACCTACGATGGAGTATCCGCCACCACGAGGAGTATCCTCACACACACCATCGGAACGACACTACAACGAGTCGGACATCCACCACGTCGCCCGCCGCTTCCACATCTCGCTATCCACGTTCGACAATCTGTTGCGCTCCGCCTGCCCACGACCCGTAACCGAGCATACAAATAAACTAAAGGCAACTGTATATATGTGAATATAACTCATAATTAGAAACACAACATCTTTTTCTGAAACCAACCTTCACATTGGCGTCCCAACGCGTGGCCACGGAGAACATTGAGAATCGGATTACGAGAGCAAACAAAAAGAAAATGGCGCAACAAACAACAAGCCCCGGAGCTTCAGTACGCACCGAAGATGAATTCCACGCAAAATTCTGGGAAATGTTCAACAAATCGATGACGCAACGCCCAAGTCGCGGTTTCACAACATGCCTACATCATTTTGACGGGAAGAAAGACGCACAACAAGAAGAAAGCTTCATAAAGCAAGTTACGCTGTTTAAACAAAAATAAGAGATAACCGACGATGAAGCGATCAAAGAATTCGCACTGATTCTACAAGGAGAAGCAGCCATCTGGTGGCAAGGCGAAGAAACGAGAATCCACACTTGGAACGACGCGTTACAGCGACTCAGAAAATACTTCGCACCAACCAGACCGGCACACAAGATTTTCTTGGACATCTTCGAGAATCCGCAGAAAACAGCAACAAACACCGACCAGTTTATCCTCAAGGGAAGAGTCGCACTTCAGGCGATCACGCCAGCACTCCAGGAAGAAAATATCCTTGACATATTATACGCAGTGACCCACCGCGAAATCAGAAACAAAATCCCGAGGTCAACAATCTCATCATTCGAAATATTCATTGACCTCGTGAGAGAAGTGGAAGAGGGACTCATGGAAAACACGAAGTTCAAGAAACCTCCTCCACCAACACCCGAAACAGTACCCAGATGCTCGTTCTGCAGAAGAACCAACCACACTTGGGAAGAATGTCGGAGAAGAAAGGAGGACACCCCCACACCGGCGAGAAAACCAAGAGAAAATACCATTAGGTGTTTTGGCTGCAATACACCCGGAATATTAAGAAGTCAATGCCCAAAATGCAACCCGGTACAATCAAACATGATTACGTATCAAGCCGGAAGGAAAACAGACGCACCAAAGGTACGGTTATACATCGAAGATCTAGAAGAAATAGCCATACTGGACACAGGGTCGCAGATATCGCTATTATCAAGGAAGATGCATGCCGCTCTCCTACGAAGAGGGATCAACTTCACGTGTAAAACTGGATACATTACCTTAGCCGACAGAATTTCCCGGGCACAACAAATCCAAACAGCCACAATCCGGATCAATATCCAGGGAAGCAGTTTTAAGAAAGAAGTAGGAGTTCTAACGGAAACCCAAACCACAGAGACAATCCTGGGAATGGACTTCCTGAGAGAGGCAGGGATTAAAATAGATACCGCCCAAGGGACATGGCAGTTTTATAACCTACCCACGAACTTTGACTACGAAAACCCAAGAATCGGACAAGCCATTCCTGCGAAAGATGAACCAAGCGACGATGAATTATTTCCGGAACCACCGAGACATATACATTCAAGCGATCCAGAGAATTACGGTCCACCACCGCCCTACAAAAGAAGGTACCAGGTCCGATCAGTAAAATTACGTGAGGACGAATGCCCCCAACTGGACAACCACGAGCGAGCTCAAATCACGGAGATTTTACAGGACTACCATGAGGTGTTCGACAGCGATGGACCACCCACGAACATAATCACACATCGAATCCCAACCGGAGATAACCGCCCGTTTCAACTTAAACCATATCAACTGTCGCCGCTAAGGAAGCAGGAATTAGAAAGACAGATAGAAGAACTAAAGTTGCAGGGAATCATTCAAGAAACCACATCACCTTGGTCAGCCCCAGTGGTGATGGTTCCGAAAAAGAATGGGGAAACTCGACTATGCGTCGATTATCGTAAATTAAATACCGTCACTACCCCGGATACATACCCGATGCCCAGGATCAACGACTTACTCCAAGTCACTGGAGGAAATCAGTGGATCACGACATTAGATCTACGATCAGGGTATTGGCAAGTTCCCGTCCACGAGGAGGATAGGAAAAAGACAACGTTTGTATGTTGCTATGGGACCTACGAATTCACTAGGATGTCCTTCGGCCTAAGGAACGCTCCAGCAACGTTCCAACGGATGATGGACCGGTTGTGTCAAGAGCTACCCAACATAAAGGTATTCGCCTATCTAGATGACGTCATCGTACTTTCCCAGACAATGCAACAACACATTCGCGACTTTTCTACATTCAGAAAATACAATCTAAGGATCAACCGTCAGAAGGCGAACATAGGACAGCTAAAGGTACCATTCCTCGGTCATCTTATCACCCCCCAAGGGATAGAGGTCGACCCAGAAAAGTAGCGACAATCATCAACTGGAGAAAACCCACAAACAAAAAAGAGGTGATCAGCTTCGTACAGACATGCGCTTGGTACCGCCGCTTTATCCTTAATTTTGCGGAAATCGCCCGACCACTGACAGCGTTATTGAAGAAAAATACAGAATTTACGTGGAAGGAAGAACAGGAGAATTCGTTCCGGACCCTCCAACGCTCTCTATCTTCACCACCAGTTCTACAACAGATCAAGGAGAACACACCCTTAACCCTCAGAACCGACGCAAGCGATTACGCCATCGGAGCAGTTTTAAGCCAGGGGGAGACCGCCGACGAACACCCAGTGGAGTTCGCGAGCCGACTACTCACTCCCGCCGAACGCAACTATTCAACTACCGAGAGAGAAGCACTCGCTGTCGTCTGGAGCATCAACAAATTCCGAGGATACGTTGAAGGAACTCCCTTGACAATTTACACGGATCATCAACCGCTCAAATGGTTACTAAGTTTGGAATCCCTAACCGGCCGTTTAGCGAGATGGGCACTACAAATCGCCCCGTACTGCGCCAAGATCCAGTACATAAGTGGAAAAAGAAATGTCGTCGCTGACGCCCTTTCAAGAATACCACCGCCGCCAGAAAGCCCACAAATCCGCTACATACACCTATTGATGGAGTCTGTTCCCGCCGCCGAGCTGCGAGCCGATCAAGAAACAGACCCAGACCTTCAGAAAGTAATTGCAATCCTAGAGACACACCCAGGGAACGAGGATACCATTTATTGGACAAATAAGGGATACGTTCTCGAAAAGGGAGTATTATACCGCACCAGGCCCGATGAGGAAGACACCGAAGCCCAGCAGTGCGTACCTCGGAAAAACGTCCTCGAAGTTCTCGCCGCCTTTCACGATGCACCAACCACCTGCCATGCCGGAGTTCAAGCTACGATCAATAAAATTTAAAAACAGTTCTTCTGGAAGAAGATGAGAGCAGATGTTGCAGCATACGTGAAAAAGTGTCCGGAATGCCAACGTTACAAAGCAATTCAGAGGAAACCAGCCGGTCTCGTACAGACTACCGCCACGAACCAGCGATTTGAAACAATTGCTATTGACCTATTTGGACCCCTGCCAGAATCCGTAGACGGATATACCACTATATTAATAGTAGAGGACCTTACCAGTCGATGGACCGAAATCTTTCCTATAAAGAAAGCAACTGCAGAAGAGTGTGCTAACACTCTGCTAAACGAGGTTTTCCTCCGATATGGAATATCCCAGGAAATGCATCTCTGACAACGGCACCCAGTTCGTCAGCAAAGTAATGCAACACGCTTTCCATTGTTTGGACATCTACCAAGCCCTGATACCCAGTTTTCACCCGCCAATCCTGTGGAACGAAGAAATCGAGATATGAAGACAAAACTAGCTATCCTAGTGAAGGATCAACACGATTCATGGCCTACCCATATGCCCATGATTCGTTTCGCCCTGAATACTACAATCTGCCAAACCACGGGACAATCCCCAGCTTTCTTAACCTTTGGTCGTGAACTACGCACCCCGTACGAGCTCACCCACGATCTCAGAGATGTAACATCCTCCCAGAATATCGTGACCGAACTCACCCCAAGGTTACTACAGTTAGCAGATACGATGGATCAAGTTGGTCAGCTTCAGGACACCACCCAAGATACCCGCAAACAGTATATGGACAAGGACAGACGACCTTGCCCTCAATATCAGATTGGAGACCTTGTATTGGTAAAAAGCCATCTGCTCAGCCAGAAGAAGAAGAAATTTACTGCGAAACTCGCACCCAAACAAGATGGACCCTATCGCATCACGCGAAGACACGGCCCAGCCAGCTTCGAAGTGTCCACCAACACTCCACCGCATACCATAATAGGAATCTATCATGCCTCCGATTTGCGACCCTACCAAGAAGGAGACATACCTCAAGAAGCCCCAAGACATCCCATCCGGAAGAGAGGACGACCACGCAAACAACCAGCTGGCCACCTCGCCGAGACGTCTTCAAGGCCAGAGGGGGAGTCTGTGATGAACACCAAGAATTAAAATTTAAAATTACTGTACTTCATCTCTCGCATCTCATTAATATTCCACCGCACGGTCCGTACCCAAGCAAAGGGACACGCAGGTACCTGACCGCGCGCAAGTAGGCCCTCGCGCGCGATACTGTAACCGCGTTTACCAACAACCCGGTCCTGTGAGCAGAAGAGAGACAACCTCCACCCGAATGCAACGGAGAGAGAAGACACCAGAAACTCACCCCGCCAGAAAGGAGACAGCACGAGAAAACACCCCTTAAATACCGGATGCAGAGACAGGGAACGGCAGATTCAATCTGAGCCTCCTACGAGCTGGACATCCACTCTTAGCAACCAGAGAATCCTAAAAACACCACGAAAAGTAAGCCGATCTCGGACATCCGAATCGCCATTCAGAGTACAAGTCGCTATTTTCACCACCTACGACGGAGTATCCGCCACCACGAGGAGTATCCTCACACACACCATCGGAACGACACTACAACGAGTCGGACGTCCACCACGTCGCCCGCCGCTTTCACATCTCGCTATCCACGTTCGACAATCTGTTGCGCTCCGCCTGCCCACGACCCGTAACCGAGCACACAAATAAACTAAAGGCAACTGTATATATGTGAATATAACTCATAATTAGAAACACAACATCTTTTTTTGAAACCAACCTTAAGAATATGTTAAAATATACCCTATAGGTACTATACAGGGTCGCTGATATGTATGGAAACGGTCGAATATATCCTAACGTAAGAGAGCTAGCGAAAAATGTTAAGATACAAAAGTTTTAGGGTTTTTTAAAAAATACCAGAATAAAGACAAATTAATTATACAGGATGAGTTAGAAAGTCAGGACGAAATAAACTTGCTTTTTCTTTAATGGAATACCCCGTATTTTGTTTCATATTTCAATTCATATCGAAATTCTACACAAAATTGGCGTAGCACATCATAAAGCTAAACTTGACTGTTTTAGAGATATCGAACTTTGAAAATCATATACGTTTTACTTAAACGTATCATTTTCGCGCGAAAATTTATCCAATCAGGAGTAGTTTTGTGTGAGATGAAAATCTCCATAACAACGCTGCGTCCTACCTACCTTTGACAAGTGACTCGATGGCCAACTATTTTTGTAGAATTTATAAAAAAATTGATTTTCAAAGTTCGATATCTCTAAAACGGTCAAGTTTAGCCTTATGATGTGCCATACCAATTTTGTGTAGAATTTCGAGATGAATTGAAAAATGGAACAATATACAGGGTGTTTCATTAAATAAAAAGCAAGTTTGTTTCGTCCTGACATTTTAACTGATCCTATATACTTAATTTGTCTTTATTATAATAGTTTTTAAAAAACCCTAAAACTTTTGTATCTTAAAATTTTTCGTTAGCTCTCTTACTTTAGGAGATATTCGACCGTTTCTATACATATCAGCAACCCTGTATAATATCAAGATTATTGTTATTTTAAGTAAATATAGATATTTTATATTATCATAAATGAGTCATATAAATAAACTTGATTTTCAGAATTAATTTAAAATATTTCGTCTAAATTATTCAATGAAATTAACTAATCAGATTAGAAAAATATTGTTATTTTCATATATTAAATCAATACCTCCTCATATTAATTAATAGTTGGCATGTGTTTTATTTTAATTATATTATTGATTATATATTATTACGGGCTGCTATTATTAGAAGCAATACAGTAGACACAATAAATAATAATATTAAAATTGAGCCAAAACAATTAGCTAATGGGTTTGTGTAGTATTATTTAGATAACATTTTCCATATTGCGGCACTATTCAGATATGTATACATTTTCTATAACTCAACATATTATTAATACTGTAACCATGCACAAGATAGGTCCATTTGTTCTGACTTTATGAGCATTAAAATATCTGACACTTGTTATTATGATACATTGTTATAAAACACAATACTTGTAACAAAAGTAAAAAAAAATAAAATACAAAAATGAATGTTATACTGACTATGCGAAGAAAAATAAACGAACGGAAATTTCACATAAACTAATTCAAATAAATGTTAGGCGGATATGATTCACGTCCGCATACTAAAATATGCACGTACGCAAAAATTTGACATGACAGTGGGATCGTGGCCATTAATCAAATGGGTAACTGGTTGATGTACAGTGTGTCCTTCAATATTTAACCTACCAAACATGAATACTATTCGGATTAAATTTGTTAATTTCCAGATTTATTTCGGCAACAAATGACAAGGAGGTACCTGCCTATTTTCATAATATACTCTGAGACTTAAGAAAATACATAAATACTATTATTTTCTTTGTTCATTACATTTATTTTAATCGTGTTTATTATTCAGTATAATATCTTCCATCACAGAAAAAGAGGAAACTAGCACGCACGACAAATAGAGTATATGTTCATTTTAAGTAAAATATAAATGACAATCATACTATTTTATCAGCTAGACATCAAAGATAATGTATTTTAAAATAATGAAACCAAAGCAGCTAAATAAGGGCGTGTACATTAACACGTTAACGCCGGCGGGTACCACCGGTGGTACACGAGTTTTTACGCTTTTGGTACGCCACTGATTACTTCCATGTTGGCAATAAACACCTATTATCGCACATCTAGGACTTCAGTCACCATAGCAACCATAACAACCATAGGCGTGCGAGTTAAATTTTGTCCTTTTAAATGAATAATTGTTGGGTACAAAAACGCCGGCGTCAACGTGTTAAATCAATCTGGTCGCTAAGCAGGAGAATTGTTGCATTAGTCTTGGTTTTAAAAATTTCAGTCGCTTCTTTGATTTTGTTTTGTTTAAAACCCCATAGCAAATTAAGTACGACAAATTTTCAACTATAAAACTGAAAATTTGAACATCAGCCAATCTGATCGTAAATTTAAAATTGGATTAAATGAGCATAAAAAATCATGTTCCCATATAAAGAATAATTCAACCTTTACAAACCATTTACGGGAATCAAATCCAATTAAGGGATTAAGGACATTAGATGGATTTACTAAAAGCGTGAGAAATTTTGAAAGTCAAAAATAACGACCAGATTGACGTAATGTACAAGAACCTATTTAACTACTTTGCATAAATAGGTTAGATTCCGTAATTTTAAAATACTTTATGTTTTAGAAATATATTTCTTGAGTTACGTGAAAATTAATATAGTAAAATTGTATTGAAAACACTTTCTTCACAAATTTATTTTTATTTATGTACATTTTTAGTACAATTAACTATTGATTTTCAATACAATTTTTTTTATGTTTAAAATTACTAGTCGAAACTATAGTAACGTTTAATTTTAAATAAAATGGCAAAAAGCAAAGTAATCGGGTCTCCTTCGTAACTATTATAATTATTTAACATGACTTTATACATTATTTTAGTTTTAAAATATATTTTCCTCGAAAACTATGAGATTTACGCAAAAAGACTATTCTTAATAATTTTGCTAAATTTTAGATTCTTTACAATTTTATTATTGTTTATTAGTAATAAGGAAAAAAATCAATTTCGCAAGTTAAGAACTTTCGAAAAATATGTTTTAATAAAACTTATTCAGTTTCTCATTCCCTTTAACTCTTGATTGAAAGGTTATGAAATACGAGAGCGACCTGCAACATTTTCGGAATCAACAAGAGATGGCACATGATAGTTGAAGTGGATTCATTGGTCGGCAAGAAGAACCCTTTCTATTGCAACTGTCAAAATTTCACACGTCTACTGTCAATAGTTGTTATTTAAGAGTGTGTTTTGTACAGCAAGTCAGGCGGTTTCGCAAAAATCGATAAAATCGAATTTCGAGCAATGATAAAATACTTCTGAATGGCTGAGAAAACGGCCACGAAAATTCTAAATATTTTGCTAGAAGTTCATGGCGGATCTACACTATTATTTTCGACCATCAGCGTCTTGGTGAGCGAGTTCAAACGTGGCCGCACAAGCACAAGTGACTAACCACGCAGTGGACGCCCAAAAAGCGCTACCGACAATGAAATGGTCGTCAAAAATCATAATGTCGTGTTAGCCGATCACCGATTAAAGCTGAAAGAGACAGCAGAGAAAACAGGCATCTCCCAAGAAAGCCATGTCCATATTCTTCACAAAATTTTGGGAATGAAAAAGCTTTCGTTGCGATGGGTACCGCTTCAACGCAATCCAAGGGATTTCATCATGCGTTTCGTAACCGTATATGAGACTTGGATCCACCACTACATACCGGAGACCAAGGAACAGTCGAAGCAGTGGACTTTTCCGGGCGAAATAGCTCTGAAGAAAGCAAAGACCGTTCCTTCGGCCGAAAAGGTCATAGCGACCATTTTTAGGAGAAAAACATCAAACTAAATAATAGACATAATAGTACTGGTATCTAGTAATGCTTCGAAGGAATTACATATTTATCCATTATGAAAAAATATGCTGTTTATGCCCTTTTTGTTCAATTTTCAATTTCAGAACATTGCCTTATCTTCTAATTGGGTTTTTGTCGGTTTCGATATCAAGTGGAGCAGCCAGTACGAAAGTAACTACTATATTACTTTTCGTACTGGCTGCTCCGCAAAAATCAACAAAGGCCATATTTCTCTAATCTTTAATATATATATTAGATATTGATATATAATATATGGATTCGATAGCTGTGCTACTTATAGCACGTAAATATCTGTCGAGGTATTAGCCAGAGAAATAGTTGGTTCAATAAGTCAATTTGTATTCTTAGTAAGTCTCATTGTTTTAGATTTACGTAATGTTTTCGTATTTTTAAATTAATAGTTAATTTTCTAAAACTACTTAAAAGGCTTTACATTACATTTCATTTTTTCCGCTTCTGCCTAGTATGCACATTTTTCTGAGCTGTTTCGCTCCTCATTTTTTGTGTGTAAACAATAGCCCTTTTCTATTCCAGCTTCAAGCATTTACTACAATATGTTTCCTATATAAACTTATGATTTTTAAATTAATAAAATAGACTTCTAACTAATAAATATATCTAAAAGACCGCAGGTCTATAGGCCAGACGGACTAACGCCATTTATTTGTTTTCATATTTATTGTTATTGTTATTATGTATAATGTTTTGTCCAAATAAAGATTATTATTATTATTAATACCATTAAGATTACGGTTATTGCCTAAAGTATTGCACTAAAATTTCATACATTAAGGAATAACCATCGAAAATAATTGGAAACTCTTAAAGACATGTAAACGGAGTTTTGCTTTAAAGTTTTAACTTTTGAGGTATACGTAATATCTTATCATTTAAGTACCATAATACCAAATTCCTTAATTGAGTGGATAAGTATTGAAAATTTCTCTGATCTGTGGCTATTGATTATAAGGAAACACTGGTTACCACGAGATACTCTGTTTGGTTTATTGATGCGAGGATGATGAAGGACCTAAGCCAACCCTCCCTTCAGTATGCAACATTGCCGCTATGCACGCCAATTCTACATGGTTGATCATATTTTTGCCGTTATCTTTCAACTTATGTTCAAGATAGCGAACTGTTAACAACACTCGCTATCTAAAAATGATTTAAACAAAATGTTTATCGAAATAATTGAAAATCTAAAAAGTTGAACTATCTACTTGCGTTATTTTTGCTACAGTTTGTAGTAATGTTAATGCTTCTAGCAGCAGGTCCAGATAGTCTGCTTACAATTAGTGCTAAGAATGACTAGCGAAATTCAGGAACTGAAAATGCAATTCATTAATCTAAATCATGCTCTAACTGAGAGGAAAAATGTAATTAATCATTTAACCTCTTTAAGTACTACTAATAAAACCAATATAAATAAAGGGGTCTCATTGCAGAAATAAACCAAATCTACCCATAAAATTAACAAGTCTGTAATCTAAACAGATGTAAAACGACTGCTGCAAATTTAACTAGGGTTGCATGCAATGAAATTGTATCTTCTCAACTTCGAAAATCTACCAGCACCGGGCACCCAACTTGCATGCCGGACAAGAATGAACTAATATCCAACTTTACGTCTTCAACGAAAGAAAACGTCGATTATACATTAGTGGAAAACACCGATTATCGGAAAATTAAATTAACCAATCGAAATAAAAGGGAGAATACTTCATCCAAATTTTTACGTCAGTGATCTGGACCCAGAAGTATCAGTAGATTCATTGATTCACCATTAATGTAAAGGACGCCCAATGTACAGAGATGGTATCAAAGAGACTTCAAGAATATTTGTCATTTAAATTAAGTATAATAACGTCCGACGCAAGTATTATTATAAACCAAAACATGTGGCCCGAGGGAGTATACATAAATCTCTAAAGAAAAGAGTCAACACATGCAAAAATTAATAATAAAATTATCTATCGCTTTCTATTCTTAAATATTCAGTCTCTTAAAAACAAGATGTGCGAAATACAATTACTTCTAAGTACCTGTGAAGCTCATATGTCAGCACTTTGTTTATCTCAACCTATATCACTGATATTGAAAAGGATGAGATCATTTTTAACAATTATAATTTAATATCTATTTTTACCCGACAGTCATCCTACGGCAGAATTTTTTCTGTTGAATGAGTGTTAGATCTAACATACAATTGGTGGATTTAAATTTGATACTAATCAATGTATATCGCCATCCCAATAGAAGCATAATATATTCCTAGGTAGTCGTACAATTAACTATTGATTTTCAATACAATTTTTTTTATGTTTAAAATTACTAGTCGAAACTATAGTAACGTTTAATTTTAAATAAAATGGCAAAAAGCAAAGTAATCGGGTCTCCTTCGTAACTATTATAATTGTTTAACATGACTTTATACATTATTTTAGTTTTAAAATATATTTTCCTCGAAAACTATGAGATTTACGCAAAAAGACTATTCTTAATAATTTTGCTAAATTTTAGATTCTTTACAATTTTATTATTGTTTATTAGTAATAAGGAAAAAAAATCAATTTCGCAAGTTAAGAACTTTCGAAAAATATGTTTTAATAAAACTTATTCAGTTTCTCATTCCCTTTAACTCTTGATTGAAAGGTTATGAAATACGAGAGCGACCTGCAACATTTTCGGAATCAACAAGAGATGGCACATGATGGTTGAAGTGGATTCATTGGTCGGCAAGAAGAACCCTTTCTATTGCAACTGTCAAAATTTCACACGTCTACTGTCAATAGTTGTTATTTAAGAGTGTGTTTTGTACAGCAAGTCAGGCGGTTTCGCAAAAATCGATAAAATCGAATTTCGAGCAATGATAAAATACTTCTGAATGACTGAGAAAATGGCCACGAAAATTCTAAATATTTTGCTAGAAGTTCATGGCGGATCTACACTATTATTTTCGACCATCAACGTCTTGGTGAGCGAGTTCAAACGTGGCCGCACAAGCACAAGTGACTAACCACGCAGTGGACGCCCAAAAAGCGCTACCGACAATGAAATGGTCGTCAAAAATCATAATGTCGTGTTAGCCGATCACCGATTAAAGCTAAAAGAGACAGCAGAGAAAACAGGCATCTCCCAAGAAAGCCATGTCCATATTCTTCACAAAATTTTGGGAATGAAAAAGCTTTCGTTGCGATGGGTACCGCTTCAACGCAATCCAAGGGATTTCATCATGCGTTTCGTAACCGTATATGAGACTTGGATCCACCACTACATACCGGAGACCAAGGAACAGTCGAAGCAGTGGACTTTTCCGGGCGAAATAGCTCTGAAGAAAGCAAAGACCGTTCCTTCGGCCGAAAAGGTCATAGCGACCATTTTTAGGAGAAAAACATCAAACTAAATAATAGACATAATAGTACTGGTATCTAGCAATGCTTCGAAGGAATTACATATTTATCCATTATGAAAAAATATGCTGTTTATGCCCTTTTTGTTCAATTTTCAATTTCAGAACATTGCCTTATCTTCTAATTGGGTTTTTGTCGGTTTCGATATCAAGTGGAGCAGCCAGTACGAAAGTAACTACTATATTACTTTTCGTAGCCAGTACGAAAGTAACTACTATATTACTTTTCGTACTGGCTGCTCCGCAAAAATCAACAAAGGCCATATTTCTCTAATCTTTAATATATATATTAGATATTGATATATAATATATGGATTCGATAGCTGTGCTACTTATAGCACGTAAATATCTGTCGAGGTATTAGCCAGAGAAATAGTTGGTTCAATAAGTCAATTTGTATTCTTAGTAAGTCTCATTGTTTTAGATTTACGTAATGTTTTCGTATTTTTAAATTAATAGTTAATTTTCTAAAACTACTTAAAAGGTTTTACATTACATTTCATTTTTTCCGCTTCTGCCTAGTATGCACATTTTTCTGAGCTGTTTCGCTCCTCATTTTTTGTGTGTAAACAATAGCCCTTTTCTATTCCAGCTTCAAGCATTTACTACAATATGTTTCCTATATAAACTTATGATTTTTAAATTAATAAAATAGACTTCTAACTAATAAATATATCTAAAAGACCGCAGGTCTATAGGCCAGACGGACTAACACCATTTATTTGTTTTCATATTTATTGTTATTGTTATTATGTATAATGTTTTGTCCAAATAAAGATTATTATTATTATTAATACCATTAAGATTACGGTTATTGCCTAAAGTATTGCACTAAAATTTCATACATTAAGGAATAACCATCGAAAATAATTGGAAACTCTTAAAGACATGTAAACGGAGTTTTGCTTTAAAGTTTTAACTTTTGAGGTATACGTAATATCTTATCATTTAAGTACCATAATACCAAATTCCTTAGTTGAGTGGATAAGTATTGAAAATTTCTCTGATCTGTGGCTATTGATTATAAGGAAACACTGGTTACCACGAAATACTCTGTTTGGTTTATTGATGCGAGGATGATGAAGGACCTAAGCCAACCCTCCCTTCAGTATGCAACATTGCCGCTATGCACGCCAATTCTACATGGTTGATCATATTTTTGCCGTTATCTTTCAACTTATGTTCAAGATAGCGAACTGTTAACAACACTCGCTATCTAAAAATGATTTAAACAAAATGTTTATCGAAATAATTGAAAATCTAAAAAGTTGAACTATCTACTTGCGTTATTTTTGCTACAGTTTGTAGTAATGTTAATGCTTCTAGCAGCAGGTCCAGATAGTCTGCTTACAATTAGTGCTAAGAATGACTAGCGAAATTCAGGAACTGAAAATGCAATTCATTAATCTAAATAATGCTCTAACTGAGAGGAAAAATGTAATTAATCATTTAACCTCTTTAAGTACTACTAATAAAACCAATATAAACAAAGGGGTCTCATTGCAGAAATAAACCAAATCTACCCATAAAATTAACAAGTCTGTAATCTAAACAGATGTAAAACGACTGCTGCAAATTTAACTAGGGTTGCATGCAATGAAATTGTATCTTCTCAACTTCGAAAATCTACCAGCACCGGGCACCCAACTTGCATGCCGGACAAGAATGAACTAATATCCAACTTTACGTCTTCAACGAAAGAAAACGTCGATTATACATTAGTGGAAAACACCGATTATCGGAAAATTAAATTAACCAATCGAAATAAAAGGGAGAATACTTCGTCCAAATTTTTACGTCAGTGATCTGGACCCAGAAGTATCAGTAGATTCATTGATTCACCATTAATGTAAAGGACGCCCAATGTACAGAGATGGTATCAAAGAGACTTCAAGAATATTTGTCATTTAAATTAAGTATAATAACGTCGGACGCAAGTATTATTATAAACCAAAACATGTGGCCCGAGGGAGTATACATAAATCTCTAAAGAAAAGAGTCAACACATGCAAAAATTAATAATAAAATTATCTATCGCTTTCTATTCTTAAATATTCAGTCTCTTAAAAACAAGATGTGCGAAATACAATTACTTCTAAGTACCTGTGAAGCTCATATGTCAGCACTTTGTTTATCTCAACCTATATCACTGATATTGAAAAGGATGAGATCATTTTTAACAATTATAATTTAATATCTATTTTTACCCGACAGTCATCCTACGGCAGAATTTTTTCTGTTGAATGAGTGTTAGATCTAACATACAATTGGTGGATTTAAATTTGATACTAATCAATGTATATCGACCTCACTTGATTTAGCAGGTGAAACATATAAACAAAATAAAAGAATTAAAAATAAATCCATGCGAGATGAGATTATAGGACGACACAAACAAGTAATTAAAAATGAAATATGTAATCATAATTGCAATAAAATTATATCATCTAATAATAACGCAAAGATGATGTAGAATTCAATAAATTCTCATCACATCAATAAGTCATAAAATCGCTTTGATATTGCACCATCTTAACGATTTCATAAACAATTTCTCTTCGGTTTCTTAAAATAAATTAAGTGTTTAATCTAGCGAAAATGAGAGATGTGGAGTATATTGAGGAGAAGAGAAGTACGGGGACATATGGAGGTATCTCTGCAGGACTGGAAAAATAAATGTTTAGAATATTACGGGGAACCGGTGGGGGTGGAGAGACGAGAGTGGAGAACAGTGGAAGAGGCGTTACAGAAGATGAGGTGGAAAAGGGTTTTCAAGAGGTGAAAGGAGGAAAAGCGGCTGGGCTGGATGGACTGAAAGCAGAAATGTTGAAGCGGATTGGAGCTGAGGGAAAAAGAAGATTTGGGCAGCTGCTGAATCAGATATAGAGGGGAGAAAAGAAGATTCCGGAAACATGGTGTGTGGGGGTAATGTGCCCGATACACAAAAGTGGAGATAAAAAGGACGCGAGAAATTATCGAGGTATAACCATTATGTATAACGGGTACAAGATTGCCATGACGATAGTGAAGAACCGGCTAGAAGAGGAAGTAGAAGAAAAGGGTTTGTTGCCGGAATCGCAAGGAGGGTTTCGAAAAGGAAGGGGAACGAGAGATCAAATCTTTACGCTAGCGAGAATAGTTGAGAGAGTGTTAGAGGAAAAGAAAAGTGTTTATCCGGTATTTCTGGATTTGAAAGCAGCGTATGATTCAGTGCCGAGAGAAAGGTTGATGGAGTGCTTGATGAGGAGAGGTGTGAGCAAGGTAACCGTGGAATGGGTGAGAGGAATGTATGAAGAAATATGGGTAAAAGCAAAGGTAGATGGAAGGGTATCGGAAAAGTTTAAAGTATGGATGGGGGTGAGACAGGGATGTCCGCTTAGCCCGTTGCTCTTCAATTTATATATGAGTGAACTAGAAGAGGTCCTAAAAAACGAGCAAGCGGGCGGGATTGTAATAGGGAAAATGAAGGTGTGGACGTTGGCGTATGTGGATGATGTGGTGTTGCTGGCGAAGGATTGGGGAGAAATGAATGAGACGTTGCAAATGGTTGAAAAGTATATGGATAAGCGAGGTTTGAGTGTGAATGTAGGAAAAATGAAGTGGATGAGATTTAGGAATAGAGGAAGAGAAGGAAGAATGAAAGAATTAACATGGAAGGGAGAAGTGATCGAGAGAGTGAAAGAGTTTAAATATTTGGGTTTTGTGTTTAGGTGGTGTGGGGAGTACAGGGAGCACGTCAGATGGGTCCAAATGAAGGCGAGAAAAACGTGGTATGTGGTGAAGGAGAAGTGGGGACAGTGGCTGAAGGGTAATTTTCAGATGTCGTGCAAACTGTGGGATGCATGTGTGAAACCAATCTTAATGTATGGGGTGGAGGATGAGATCCAAGAGCTTCCAATTCATCCCGAAAATGTCACTGGTGTGGATTTTGAACTTGTGCTATAGGTCGATGATTACCAACTATTTTGGTCTGCATTGGATGGCATGCACACCAACAACATTTAGTTACAACATGACATATTTAACATCTACCTAATGATGCCACAATATTCATAAATCATATACTGCGTTGGTATTTCTTCAAGTGTTATTATGGAGTTTCTGGTACGTTCCGTGGCACACATTATTCGCAACAAATTACAATGAAAAGAAAAGAAAAAATTAGTCTGGGCATATTTTTGTTTTGTTTGACAAACAAAATAATCACTCTTTATTAGTTTTTTAATTTTATTTTAACAAGCAAAACACAGCAAACAAAAGAATAAAATTATAAAATAAAATTAACGTTTTCTGGTTACGTTATTACAATAAGTAATCAAAAGAAAATAAATTTGTAGTATATATATATATTGCATAAGATATTTGATATATGGATTTATGTGGTTTCATATTATTTTGAATGAATAGATAATATACTGACTATTCGTTCATACGTACAACTCTTTTCTTGTATTTTATAGTTTTCAATAATGCCGTCAACTTAATAATTAATTAATATACATACTATTCTCTATACAATAATAGTAACTAAGTAGTGGTAATAAAACTGTCCAAAATAAGCTAATAAATATTTTAATGAAAGGAAAATATGAATAGTAACGAAGATACATATTAACCTTCGTAACAAACTTGTTAAATAATTAAGAACACAACGCAACATATAAGTAAAATATAATTTGCCAATTCATATAAGACTGGCGTTTGAACTAAAATTACATCCATAATAGTTTCATCATATATATTTCACAGTCCTAACTTCATACTACTTTCCTATTATACATCGTAGCCAAATAGTAAATTTCGTTCTAAAATGCATTGATATGAATCGTTGCTATTCTGTGTAAAGCGGTATACCAGGTAATAATTACTTAAATACTGAAATTGTAGAAGAAATTATTTATAAAACAATAAAATAAAGAAAACCTTATTTAAAACTGAGTTATTAAGAAAAATATTTATATGGAAGTGATAATTTAGGATACATTCCAATTTATAAAAATGATAGTCGCGACTTTTACTATGTGGTAGTTCATTTTAAATAAAAATACAAAGTTTATAATATATTATCAATGTTTTACACAACTATAGTTTTGACTTTCATCACTTGATAATGACGAAACTATAGTTGTGTAAAAAATTGATAATATATTATAAACTTCGTTTGTATTTATTACAAAATAACTAGTGGTATAAAAACATCGGAAGTATTTTTATTTACTCCTTAGTCCAATTTATACCGAATGAACTTGTATCGTTGCCTAGTATTATCTTACTGTTATTTTTATTTTGCTACCTTTTAATATTCTGTTATTTTATACTACATAGAAGAAAATCCATTTAAAATTATAAATAAATAGACCGCAATGAATTGTTTGAGTTTTTTTTAAATATAAAATGAAGTGCAAAATAAACTACTATTTTATATATTCCATTAATTTTGCACTTCATTATTTTAACTAAGAATTAGACATTTGCAGTAGTTTACTATTAATTAAAATGTAAATTATTTTTTCAGATTTTGGGATATTCCAAGTCCCTGGTGGCAGGCAAGCACAGTTCTTGTAGGCACAGGTAGTGCCTTGAGTCTCCTGGTGGCCGTTACTGCGACGGCAGCTTGCTGCATTACTTATGTGGTTCACAGTGGTTCGGCCAGGATTGCCGGTTCTTTGCAGCTTTTTGCAGGTATAAATTAATAGTTACTTAATAATAAATATTATTTACCCCATTTTGATAGTCCACGCGAGAACAATTTTTTGCTTTGATTCGAAACCAAGTCTTGAATTTCACGGTTTTTCCAAAACTCTAACTCGGGTGCACCAAAAACAGCGATGAAGTCATCTGTCAACCGAAGTTATACGTCAAGTTTTCCTGAAATTCGAAAATTTTGACCAACATTAACATCTAAAAATGGACGCTGCGTTTCAAATACCGCCAATATTATGAGTTTAATAATCAAAACCTTTTCTATTTCATGTTTTTCAATGAAAAAGTACGTTGCGGCAACTTAGTAATGGGTTTTGGAAATGCCACAGATTTTTATCCGCCGAAAAATCAGATTTTCTGTATATATTAACATAATTTTTCACCAAGTGATTAATGATAAACAAGTATATGACATATTTTCTGGTTTTTCTTCATACTTTTGATTTGAGCGACCTCTAAACTTCAATAAAATGACCTGATATTTGGTAATAGGACTTCGAAAGGATCACTATGACTAATTCCTGAAGAAGAGCCGAAATAAGTTTAGATTTACGAGACGAATAAAATTCCACTTTCAAAGTTTTCAAAAAAATCAATGGTAATATTATATTTTGAAAAAAGTAAAAAGTGTCATTTTTTTCAAATAAATATATCTCGGTTGTTATAACAGATAGAAACAAAATGTAAAAGACAAAGTTTTAGATAATTCTATGCAGATTAATAAATAATTTATTTTCCGAGATATGACGCAAACTTAGATTTTTTTAAATGGAAACCATAGTTGACCATCAAAAGATAATCACATATGACATAGTTTTTTTCTAAAAATAAGTGAGTTATAGTCATTTTAAATTTTATTATAAATAAAAATGGGTAGCCACGAAAAAGATGAAAGTAAAAGAATTGCAGTTGTTTATAATAATACCAATACTGTAATTATTAGTTTTACAGAGATAAACCAAAATGAAACAACGGCATAAAGTAATTCTGTACTGTAATTCTTATCAAAATATTAATGGAAGAGAAAATTTAATTTTAAAAAAATATGGTGAAAGGGTCCACTATTAATATTGTTATGACATAAATTATATCTTTTTAAAATTGAATTTGTGGCTTTTTTGACTATTCTGATGAGAATTGAATTAAATGTTTCAATAACAGCTAGTTTACGATCCTCCACGGACTGATATGATTTTTGATACACTTTGTTTTTTACACAACCCCACAAAAAAAATCTAAAACTCACAGATCGGGAGATCTAGGTGGCCCTGGTATTGGTTTCGTTCTTTCCACTTATAAGTTAGGAAAAGCATCATTCTGGACCTGGATTGAGTTTGCCAAGGGTGATCAAATAATTGACCAGAGCACTTAGGCCCATTGTGGCCCCCTGACTGGGACAATCCTGCGTTGTTCTATCACTCATTTAGCCACCCAAGGTGACGAGCAAATAACAGCACAACGCTTGGAGGGTTATCCCTAATGTTAACCATGTTCGGCCAGAGCTCCCCTAGCATGGACTCTCTAAGGTGGGCGAGAGCCGGGCAGGTTGTTAACACAAGTTCCACTGTCTCGTCCTCTTCTTCACATGCTCTATATATGGGGGTTTCCACCAGTCCCATAGTAAACAAGTGTTTCCTTAGCTGACAGTGACCCGTAAGGATACCTGTGATAAGACGCAGATTCCCCCAAGATAGTCGCAGATAGTATTCAGCTGTTTCCAGATTGGGTGAGCGCATTGCTTCCTTGGCCTGTCTGCAGCCTGAGGTGTTGTCCCACCGTTGTTTCAGCATCTTGAGTGTTCTGTTTGAGGATGTCAGTGAGGCATTTCGGTGTTGGCGTGATCGAGGGCCCGTCCCACAGTGGTTCAGAACGCGAAAAACGCGATCGAAATTGTTTACTCTTTACTATTAACAGATTTTAGATTAAAAGTTAAGTAAGTTTATGTTTTTGGGTATACTGAATCTGAAATTATGCATTAAAAGCCCGTATTTGTCAAAACTATCCAAAAATACAACCCTTAAATGCGAAAAATTGATATCACTTAATACAAGTACGAAGAATATTTTTTATACAAATTATAAAGTTTACTTTGCAAATTCTAAGTATTTGTTTGTCAAAAGCACCCCTTAATGCATTGACTTTTACATGTTTAGTGGTATGTACTGGGTTAATAAAAAAAAACAACCTTCAAAACATCCTCAAATTATATTGTAGAAATTTTTGTCCATAATATGTCTTTTTGCTTGTAGAATAGCGTGTTAACTTGGATATAATTTGCAACCATGTTTTAAAGCTGTTGCTCCAATAAGCATATATTGCCGCTTCGTAAAACCACCCGAGATAATAAATGACAGAGCCTCTTCAGGTGTAATGGCATTTTGTTCTTGTTCGAGACTCCTCTATTTTTTCATTATTCGTTTGCCTCTACTTGGTGTAGTTGAAGTACATTAAATTATCGAATCGGCAGTACTAATATCTCCACTTTCTCGTACTTTGATTGCACAAGTTTTTCCACGGAAGTACTTTTTCTGAGCTCCTGGGTTTTATGCCTGTTTATAACAGCAGAACTTTGAGCAAAACTCTTTTAAGGACGACCTCGAATAACCGAGATTGATGGTCTATCGCAGTAAATGGATTAAGGAAAAATAATTTCTTCTTCTCGCCAAATATTTTGCTTTTTCATAAAAACACTAGATATTTTATTGGACGATTTCCAATATTTAAAATATCTTGGAAAAAACATTTGTTCAAGCTAATACAAAATATTTTTACTTGATTTATCATCTTCGGCAAGTCCGTATGTGTCAAGTATAAACAGATAAATTGCTTGTTTCTTACTTTCAGTCGATTTATCATCATTTATCATAGAGACTTCGTCTAAAACCAATAGATATATTTTCATCGCGGCCATTATGTTACAAATTTTCAAAAGAACTACTGCAACAAAAACACAACCTCTTACAACGTCACAAATTTCGAAAATGCTCCCAGAATAATCTGCATATAGGTTCGACTCAAAGTTGCGTTTCAACTGATCGGGTACCGTGCTGGATTTTTTTATATGTTTTGAATAGGCAAATATTGGCAGCTATTTTTTTTTTAATTTACAAAGCTAATTTAAGCACAAATGAAGTAATTTCCATGTAGGGTTGTGTAGAACTAAACGTAATCCTTCACTTAAAGCAAATTTTTATAATCCGGTTACCGGTTACAAGCAATAAACTTTCTTGTACTAGGTAAACTTTATCCAATAATAAGTAATGTTACTTAGTAATACACATAGCAATCTATAACAATATTATAATGACATTAATAAATAACCGCATTTGCTTGTGGTACAGTCTTTTTAATTACACCCTAATTTCTTTACGCTGCAACGTCTCAATTTTACTGAACTTTGAAAGTAAATATAGAAAAACTTATGCAAATAAGATGCATATTATTAATATTATCAAATAGAGCAACTATTCAAGATTAAATTAGTGCAATTTTAACTTTGTACGAAGAAGTTGAAAATTTGATTTTCGATCACGTTTTTCGCGTTCTGAACCACTGTGCGTCCGTGGTATCACTGAGAACTGATCCAGCCCGCGCCAACTCGTCTGCCTTGCTGTTGCCTTCTTCATAATTGTGTCCCTTGACCCAGCGCAGCTCAATACTGTTTGATTGTGCTGCTTGTCTCAGGGTGTTGTGACATTCTTTTACTAGTCTTGAGGTGATCTTGTGACCACTCACTGCTAGTATTTCTGCGCATTTGGATGTTCTTATCACGGATGTCACGGTGTAGGATTTCTTTTGCCCCATGGATGACGCCAACGATCTCTGTTTGCAGAGTAGTTGTGTGCTTCTCTAGAGGTATAGCTAATGATAGGTCCATTTGTTGCGAGTAAATTCCCGCCCCGGATCCTCTTTTGGTTTTAGAACGGTGTTAATTCGGAGGGTTTCCCCACCCTCTACACTCCCGGTTCTTCTTTTTATCGATACATTATAGGATCTATTGAAGACGTAGCAAGGTGGCAAATTGTCAGTCTTCCTTCCAAGGAAGGGTGTCTTCTTGATAGCCTCCTCTAAAAGGTGACAATGTCTGCCAGCCCTGCCTCCTTTGTACCAGAGTCCAACTGAGTTTAGGCGCAGTGCTGCCGCCATGGCCACCTCCTCTACGCATAAGTCGAGAGGTGGAAGGCAGAGCATTGCTTCCATTGCTGCAGTGGGTGTTTGTTCGCATTGCTCCGGTCGTGCTGAGGCATGCTATCCTTTGCAACTGAGTAAGCTGCTTTGCTGAGGTTTTCTGTCTAGCTCTCAGCCACCAAACCATAGGTTGGCATTGGTACTTACTACCGCTGTGTAAAGCCAAAGTGCTATCTTGGGAGATAGCCCCCATGTCTGCCCCAGAGCCCTCTGGCATTGCCAGAGGGAGACACATGCTTTTTTACATTTCGTTTTAAGATGTGGTTCTCACAGTCAGCTTGTCGTCGAGGATCACTCCCAGGTATTTGACTTCCGACGACAATGTCAACTGGGTGTTGAGGAGCTTAGGAAGCTTTAGCTTACCTAGTTTCCTTTTCTTTGTGAAGAGGACCATTTCAGACTTTGACGGGTGTATGGTCAGAGGCTGGTCGTTACACCAGTGTTCAATGATTTCGAGGCTTTCCTGCATCAAGCTGCATAACACCGTCTCAAATATGTCTGTTAGCAGGATGGTTATGTCATCTGCATATCCTATGGTGTGCAAGCCATTGTCGTCGCAGTAGATTGTCAACAACTATGTTCCACAGGAGTGGTAAGAGTACTCCACCCTGTGGCCCGCCTTTAGCCCTGCCCTATTCTCCAGCATGCTTTTGATCCATCCACTAACTGTGGGGTTCACATCATGCGTGGAGAGAGCAGTTTCCATTTTTCTGAAGGTCGTTTTATCGAAGGCACCTTCTATGTCAATGAACACGCCCAAGGTGGACATTTTGTTGTCCAGAGATCTTTCGATTCGGTCTACAACAGTGTGCAGAGCCGACTCTGTTGATCTTCCCTGAGTGTAT
>OZ018398.1:691954-724447 GCA_963969525.1 Ontholestes murinus
TGATCCCCTTCCCTCTCAACACATAAATTTATTCTTCTCTCAGAATAAACTCTGATTTTTAACCACCCCCATAAAAAGTAATCAAGTAGATTTAGATCAGGTAAGCCAGCAGGCCATGGAAATTTTGAATGTCTTCCAATCTATTTCTCATTAAATTGTTAATTTAAATATTCAATTACGACACGAGCACTTTGTGCAGGTGCCTAATCCTACATAAACCAAAGAGAATTTCTTGGAGCCAAAGGTAACATTTAAAATTAATTTTCCAATTCCATATTTAAATATCTTTCTGAATTTTAATTATGCCGAAATATGTAGGACTGTATCATATTTCGGTTCAAAAATCCAGACCAAACATTTATTTTTCGAGAATATTTATTTTTGTAGATAATTCCGAATGCTGGATTTTCTGTTGACCACTAACTACAATTTTATGAAATAACTACTCCGTTTACAGTAAATGTAGCTTCATCCGTAAACAGGATCTTCTTAGGATATGTTCTATTAATTTACCATGAAACAAAATATAGAATTATTGTCGTAATCATGTTCTTGCAAAATTTAAACATATCTTGGTTTAAATGCTTTCAACTTATTTCCCAAATCTATTATTATTTTTTCAGGATTTTCAACGAGGCTTTGCAAGATATCTAATGAATTATCCACATTTCTCACTGGTTTGGTACGTTCTTTTTAAAATGCAATTCAAGTTTACCGGTCCTTTTAAATTGCTTTAAAATTCTTGACACTTTTGAATAACTGATTCTCTTTTCCGGGTGCCTGCCGTTAAAAATTTCAACTGCTTCTCTGCAAATTTTATAGTTATCATCATATATTAGCACCGCCTCTGCTCTGTATTGTAAAGTTAATCGCTCTGCCATAATTTATACAGATACGCCAAAACTAAGGATACTTGATAAAATTCGCTTAAAAATGCAAAAGTTATAAAAATTGTTCATTATCTTTCTAATATAGCATTTAATGTCATTAGTTATGTCTTTTTTGTAGGTTTAAGATCAAGTACCAACTTTTATAAACAGTAAAATTTTCTGAGAAATTAATAATAAAAAAGTTTCCCATTTGTTGCATACTTACGTGGACACGTTGTATATATATATATAAACCCTATCTTAGTAAACATAGATAATATGAACGTTATAATTATTTTATCTGTATTGCATCGATGCTACACTGAACATTGAAAATATGATTCTCCAAAGAAAAAGAAATAATAAAAAACTGCCACCCAAACTAAAATTTGAATGTCTTTATTCGTTCCACCCATTACCATGATTGGGGCCTTGACATTTAGTTGTTTCAAGCCTAATCGTGTCGCACACGTACTACTTATTAGGTTGAGCTTCACTACCTAGACCCGCTCCTACCACTTGATCGCCTGCCATTGCTATCTGCTATCTCGTATAAGCACATGCACAATAATAGTTTTGATGGCGTGTACGCGAAATTATCACTCCTATACTTGCGTTGCACTTGTTCGCGGAATGGACCTTACGTAAACAATTATAACATAACTGATTACAATTGGTGGAAGGAATTCGTTCATCCACTCTCATGTTTAAAACGTTTCTGCAACTGTGTACGTTATGCGCCCCATCGTCATAAATAACATACTTCTATGTTATTATTCCTGCATATAAGACCTTTGGCTTGTGAGGTTAAACATCATTAATTTTTGTAAATGTATTATTCCTTAATGCTTTAACTGTATACACTTGCTGGTTAAAAATGTTCTATTTTCACGTACGTCGGCACTATTTCACATGTTTCACCTTCTTAGTCCTTTTGAAGTCTATCAGACACTATTTCAATTAAAATATTGTCCCAATTATCAGCCGGTCTGTTGATATTTTTCAACGTGGAAAAATCTATAAGCACCATAACTTAGCCCATGCAACATTGTAACTATTCTCAGAAAGATTTAAGCAATATTGACGCCGCTTCACCTATTAACATACTTTGCAGATAGTGAAATTTCTGCATGTCGAATAATATATTGTTATCATGAATAAGCGACACCATAATTAGTGGTTAAACGTATATCCTTTCTTCGACAGTTTTATTATTAACTATATGTACATTTCGAACCCTAAGAGTTCATTATTATTCATTGATAATGAACTCTTAGGGTTCGAAATGTACATATAGTTAATAATAAAACTGTTGAAGAAAGGATATACTTTTAACCACTAATAATAATAATAATAATCTTCAAGCACTCAAGTATTTAATCAGAAATAAGCGACACATATGATTCGATGATGAAGCTGTTTCTGAGGGACTGACAACTACGAAGTTTTGATTTCGCAAGGCCAATTGCATTGATGTACCTGCGCTTGAATGGGTCGGAAATCAACATTTATCTCTGAGCCCACTCTCGTATTTGATGATTTCAGCGTATAGGGGTTTTAATTCCTCGATTATGTAGTTATAGTGTCGTATAATGATTGCTCAATTATGATTGCTAAAACAATTGAATGTCATAATTTACGTCGAATCAATATGATACTCAACAATCGCAATGTTTTCCTAGATTTCGTTTTTTCTAACATAGACATTATTGTATCACATTCAGATAATCCTTTCAATGATAGCAAACATCATATACATTATGCAATATCAGTGGACACTAATGATACCACTGAATCCTTATTATATGATGATTTTATATTTAATTAAATTAATATAAATATATTTTTGTCGACGATTTCGTGGAATGAATACTTGGTTGGCGATAATGTTAATGTTATTCCTGATAAATTTTATTCTGTCTGCATGAATGTGATTAAGAAATTTGTTCCTGTTAAGCGCATCAAATCATAATTATTGCAAAAATGGTTTAATTCTACTTTAATTAAACTAATTCAAATGAAATACAAAACCCTATGTGAAAAATTATACCATAATTACATCAACAAAATTCAATCAAAAATATTACACCATTATTCATCTTTTTGGAATTTTATAAATGAATTTAGAAAGACATATGGTTATCTTAAGCATACGCATTTTAAGGGTAGATCAGGGAATTTCGGGGATGACTGTATGCAGAATATTTTTCTGAAGTAATAGGTAATTAATTAAAAACACTTGGTTTGTTTTACATGCTTTCAAAGAAATATCAAATATTTTATTCAATGGTGCACAAAGATAGTAGATACATTATTTGATTAAAAGAAGCTGATATTCCATAAGGATCAGGATTACAAGAGTCCGGTAACATGTTAATGGTATATAGATATCTCTTTTACTAATATAGAAATGGGCCAAGTTAATTGAATCTTCAGAAGCTGCAATAGGTTATATATGACTATTTACATCATTTACAAATACTTCAGAAAAATATTTCATGAACATTCGCGAGCAATACGCCGATGTGAACGGACGTACGTACAAGCAAAATAACGAAAAGTGCTAGTTAGTGATCTAATTATTAACTCATCTCGTATCAAATCCCCTGCCGTGTGAGTTCCGTCAGACTATGGAGAGTGACGGAAGCGACGCAATGGAAACCGATGATGCCGGTTTCACCAAGGCAAAAGGAAAAAGAGGGCGGCCCCCCAAATTCAAAACGCCAAAAAAACCCCACGTGTCAGGTAACTTACCTAAAACTTCCAATAAAACGCTACAAGTGATACTACAAAGAATTACACAACAAAACCAGCATGACACACAAGTATCATCACGCTCTCAACCAACACCACATCTCTCCACACAAACTACTAACATCGCCAAACAAACCTTTTCACAACAATATGCACAAACCAGCAGTTCAACCACTTCACAATATACACCTGTAAATACAGCACATACACAAGAGCAATCATTCACACAATCAAAAATACAAAACACCCAACAACGCCATTATAAAAACACATTTACACTCTCGACAGTGGTCGAAATGTCGAGATTACAGTTCACAGCAGCTTGGTTTGATCACAAATATGACACTAACGCACTAATAATAAAAACAATACGGGGATTTATTGTTAAAAGCAATCTGGAAAAAGAAACAGTCATACATTACTTAAAATCCTTGCAGAAAGAGCGTGTTGTGCACGAGTTTAGCGAATGGCGCTCCTCACGTACACAAGACAACGGATCCCCCTCCACTTCCAATTCACGCGCAGCGCCCGCGCCTTCATACTGTTTAATTATTAAAGGCGTAGAACAAGAGATAGAAGACACAATGATCAGTGCGCGCCTGCAGGAGCTGGGAATAACGCACCGTTACTGCCGCAGAATCGTTGCAAAAAAGGACAACCATAAAACTCACATGATAAGAGTTATTACGGGATCATTAGATTCCTTTTCAAAATTGTTGCGAGATCAATTCCCGTTTTTATGTAGGATCTACAACGTCGTTGAAAGTATGCCTCCCGCGCCAATCCCGGTCCCGTGCAACCGTTGTAACAAATTCGACCACATCACAGCAAACTGTCAAGCAGCGGTACAATGCGCGAAATGCTTAGAAAACCACCCAACAGCAACTTGCGAAACAACACTACCCCCAAAATGCAAGACATGTGGAAGCACAGACCATGGGGCTTGGTCCACTAAGTGTCCGAAGAGGCCCCAAAAACCAATAGAAGGAATCCCCAATATAAAAATCATTAATCAAAACAAAAAATCGGCACAAATTGACAAAGACTTGACAAAAAACACAAGAATTCACTCACCCATCACACATCATGATTTTATCATCGACGTTTACACGACTAAAATTAACGATCCGACGAACACAGACAGACAAGAACTGCTAAAAAAATTAAGGACAAGATTCATCGACTCATTTCAAATCGACACACATGTGAATTTTTCTGGAAATAAAATGTTCATAGTAATGTTTGACCTCCACACCCCCAATGAAAGCCCCCCAGTAGTGCCATTCTCCGGAATACACACTGGACTCACACATATTAACATCAATGTCTAATATAAATTTCATGTATACAAACATTAACTCCTTAAACAATAAGTCCCATTTACTATCCCATTTCCTTACCAACAATCCAATCCACATTAAATTACTAGTTGAAACCAAGTCCAACAAACCCTTTCCATTAAAAAACTGGTCCTATATTCAAATCCCTGCAACTAATCCCATTCAAAATACGCGGGGTGGCTCAATGGTGGCGGCGCGCCC
This sequence comes from Ontholestes murinus, assembly GCA_963969525.1. NCBI lineage: Eukaryota > Metazoa > Arthropoda > Insecta > Coleoptera > Staphylinidae > Ontholestes > Ontholestes murinus. Next base: position 697,119 of record OZ018398.1, read on the forward strand.
GGAAATAACGCTCGGTAAAGCCAACCCACCCTGTATTAACAATTCTATGAATGAATGTCTGCATTGCACCGTTGAGCTACCTTCATATAAACTGCACATTTTCCTTGTCTACATCCATCACTCCTCTCCCATCGAAGACACTATCTTCACCAAAGCTTCCCTATATGACCATGCCATTATAATCGGAGACTTCAACTTAAACAAACAAAAAACGAAACAGTTAACCTCATTTATTTCTAATTCCAACTTCATTCGCATACCAACCAATCCCACTTTTATCATGTCTGATAAACAATCATCCACACCCGATATCCTTCTTTGTACCAACAGTATTAAACCCCTAATTCATAACTTAGAACTTATCCCCGATTTGGGCTCAGATCATCTCTCAATTAAATTCTCACTATCCATTTCCCCCCCATCTCCTGCTCCCCCTAAAACCATATACCTATTCAAGGACAGCGACATCGACGGAATAACTAATGACTTGACAGATTTTATTGAATCCCATCAAATCATTAATCCTGATTCCATATCCCTATTCTTAAACAAATTATCCAATTCCATCCTAAATAATACGCCGAAATGCTCCAAAAAACCCTTTAAATATCCACTGCCCCCCTATATCCTCAAACTAATTAAATATAAGCGACAACTCTACAGAGATTTTAGACAGACTGAAGACGTTACATTAAAACAGAAATTTAATAAATTGACAAAGGACATTCACAAATTAATAATTCATTATAAAAGTAATTTATGGGTTAAATCATGCGAAACCATTAATGAGATGCATGGCAAAAATTACTGGCAAGAAATAAAGAAGCTAAGTAAATATCGTAAATCGGACTTCATCCAGAAAATCAAAGACCCAATGACAAATGAAACGACAACGGACGAATCAAAAATCACAGAAATTTTTGCTAATCATTTTAAAAACTCTTATAAAGTAACACAGAACGACGACTATGACCAAACATTTAAAGACCTAATAGACAAATGGTACGAAGATTTCCAAAACTCCCAAATTCCTATAATCCCAAATGATGAAATAAGTGAGGACGACTATTACGAAATTTTAAACCGAGGGAAAAATACAGCCCCAGGTTATGATGGTATTCCCAGGCTAATTCTGAAATCCCTCCCCCTACATATCCATTCCTACATAATTAAAATTTTTAATCACATATATCATACGCAAAAAATACCACCCGAATGGAAAAAAGGAATAATTACCTGTATCCCCAAACCTAATACCGATCCTCTTCATCCTAGCAGTTACCGCCCAATTACCCTACTTCCCGTTCTTGGAAAAATGTTTGAAGCTCTCCTCAAACGCAAAATAATGTGCCATATTTCTAGTTTCATCCCAGAATACCAGTTTGGCTTCCTAGAGCACAAATGCACAACCCTCCCACTAGCTATTCTCGCTTCTAACTGCCAAACAGCAGGCCTTGAAGGAAATAAATCCCCGATCGTCTTTCTAGACATCAAAAAAGCTTTCGATTCCGTTTGGCACCGAGGTCTGCTGTTTAAATGCAGTTCCCTTAAACTCCCAACCCATCTATTATATCTCCTAGACAGTTTCCTACACAACCGCTCCCTTCAGATCAAACACCTCAGTTCCCTATCAAACTCATTTTCACCAGAGCAAGGCCTACCTCAAGGTTCACGGTTCACCTTTATCTCCCATTCTTTACAATCTCCTTGTGCACGATATCTATCATCCTAATCCAAAATATTTCAATAAATCCGCCTATCCACTCCTTTACGCCGATGATACCGCCCTAATTACCCACGCCCCCACTCTCCCTAAAGCCCTCAGCACCCTACAGGGCATGATAGACCGCATAGAGACCTGGTTTGCAAAATGGCGCATTTCCATCAATCCTAACAAATCTCAACTTCTTCTTCCCTTTCACAGACTTAAGGATCCGCTTCCCTCAATATCGATAAATGGTCAAAATATATATCCCTCCGTCACCTGCAAATACCTAGGTATAACATTCGACACTAAATTAACCTTCAAAAGTCACTCCTCTTCCCTTAAAGCAAAAGTCAAGCAAAGGGCGGCGCATTTCAGAGGCCTAACTTACAAAAAACAAGGTATAAATATTCAAACCAGCACGCATATCTATAAAATGATCTGCCGCCCTCTGCTTGACTATTCTGCCATCCTCTTCTACAACCCTCACCCAGTAACCTTACGGAACTTTCAAGTCGCAGAAAGATCAGCCCTTAGGGTGCTAACGAAAATCCGACATCCCCAAAATCCTCTCCATAACCCTTCCAATCCTTTGCTTTATGATTCGACAAAGGTAATCCCAATTCAAGAAAGACTATCCTCACTTTCCAAAAAATTTGCTCAAAATCCTAACTACTTCCAAATCCTAAATGCACTATGCATTCCCAGAAACAAAAACATTATCCCTAAACGTAAATTCCCTTCCATAACATTACACGAATTCATTTCATAATGTTAATGACGCTTCAATTACGAACTAATTTAAGACAGGAACTTTACAAAGACAGTTAGCAATCATGACGTCTCAAGAAATGACAAGGACTTAATTAAAAAATTAAAAAAACAGGCGGAAAGACCTATGGTCGATAGCCGATTGTCAAATACTAGATTAGTTTTTGTTAACGCTATGTATGTTTATTATTTTTATTATATACGATATGTATTTGTCAATAAAGATGTTTGTATATATATATTTCATGAATGATTTTCTCATTTACCTCGTGATGAAACATTGTGTAATAATAGGTAATTAATTAAAAACACTTGGTTTGTTTCACTAAATTTTATATTCACTCGACTAGTTTCGCTTTTTACAGCATTTTCAAGAGTAATTGTTAGAAGAAAACCGGCGATTGAATAAAATAATTGATATTTCTTTGAGAGCATGTGTCTTTCCTATAATATGGAAAGAAAGTTATATTAGACCTGTTTTAAAAAATGGTTCAAGAGAAGACATTATGAATTATAGAGTGATCTCTATCTAATCCGAAGAAGTTTGATAAAATGATTACCGAGCAACTAATTTTTTCTTAATAAATAGAAAAAAACACGAAAATATATTCGTAAAATCTACAACAAATGAGTCTTATTAAGACTACAAGAACAAATCACTTTTTAAACAACTACTTCTCTAGCTAATACTTCGACAGACATTGAATAATACAAAAGTAATTTGCGTGTTACAAAATAGCAAGGCTAGTTTGAACGTATTTCTTTCTGTAAAATGAACTAAAAATGATTGAATGTACGTTAAAATAGTTTGTGAGTGACTATACTATGGTAATTTGGAAAAAGAAATGGATTTAGGTTGATGTAAATAAATATAAATTAGCAAAAGCAATTAAATAATTCAATACTCAATTTTATAACCATCTGTAGACACGTGATTCGATATTTCAATCTCTTCAGTACAGCTTTCTTGTAAACATATTATTTGTAATGAGCAACACGGTTTAAGTTTTGGAAAGTCTACTGTATGAAATTTACCAATATACCAGGAGTATATTTATGAAAGGCGTTTGAATGCAATTGCCAGGTTGATGCAGTGTATACAAATTTTTCCAAAGGGTTTGATCGAGTTTCTCGTATTATTTTAGTAGATGAATTACATCGCATGGGATTTGATTGTGATATTATAAAATGAATTCAGAGTTATCTGACTGATAGAGTACAGTTTGTTACAATCAATAGTTTTTTACCATTTATAAACGATCTTAGCACTTATATTAAACATTGCAATTTTATATTATTTGCAGATGATCATAAAATATTCCGTTCAATAAAAATGTAATTTATATCATATATTTGCAGGATGACCTAAATAATATTATTAAATGATCCTATGACAATCAACTACTTTTTAATATTGGCAAATGCTTAAGTATGCCATTTTGGAGTGGGTGTACTGTAAAAAATATTTATTACATTGAATAGACTCGAAACTCCATTATAATGACTTAATAAAACACTGGTATAGCGTGAGGTTTTAAAAATTAATTTATTGTACTACGACAATAGAATTTGACATTTTATCTGAATCAATTAAGGATACAATTAGCCCCATTATTCACAAAAAATATATTCAGAATAAAAAACATAAAATACTTTTCTCCAACACAAGTTCTAATAAGTTAAATAGTAAACTAGCCAAACCGATTTTCGTTGACAGATTTATAAATTTGACTTGTACCTCTTTTTCCGAAAAAGAAACAAGTATATTATTGAAAGGGTTTATGTACAATCTATTTTTTTGTACGTGTTTCATTCATGTATGTAATCTTTTGTAAATGTGTTATAAGCAAGAAGAGTAAAGTTATAAAAAATAAAGAATATTTTAGAGTATACCACCTAAAGAAGTAATCCATATAATTAAGGAAACTTTGAACCCCAACGGCACTAATCCTATTATTTCAGGTATATTATTGAAAGGGTTTATGTACAATCTATTTTTTTGTACGTGTTTCATTCATGTATGTAATCTTTTGTAAATGTGTTATAAGCAAGAAGAGTAAAGTTATAAAAAATAAAGAATATTTTAGAGTATACCACCTAAAGAAGTAATCCATATAATTAAGGATTTAATTTAAGAACTTGTTGTATGTCTAAGTCTGAATGCTCTATAATGTTCATTGCATCTCTTTTCAAAACTCCTACCTGTCTGTCCTACATATGTGCTGTTGTATTCGGAACATGAAAATTTGGTATACTGACGATTTTTTTAATAGATTGAATTTTGTCTTTCGCGTTAAAAAGTATATTTGAAAGTTTGCTCGCTGGTCTAAATGCAATTTGATGATTTTCAGTTCAAATTTCACAAAAACACAAATTTCATTTTGGTTTAGATACGTAGATGATGTTATCGCATGCTTTAGTGGTACATAACATCAGTTGGATTAATATTTAAACTTAATGAATAGTGTTCACCCTAAAATAAAATTTACAGTAGAGAGAGAAAACGACAATAAAATCAAATTTTTGGACCTTACATTAACTCATTAGAATAATACAATTAAATTTGAAATATTTAGAAAACCTACTAACGTCAACTTTACAATTCCCCATAATTCAAATCATCCTCTATCTCATAAGTTAGCTGCATTTTACTCCATGATATATATGTCACATAAATGTGACATTTCTATTAGTTGATCCCAAATAAGGATCGCTGCAAAATGTGTTATGCCATGTAATAATTATAAATGCACATTCTAAAGTTATAAATCAATGAGCCTATATTTGTTACCTTGTTTCCAGAAATGTGCTGCGCCATATTACCGAAAAACTCATTTATTTTGTTAACAACTTGCTCAATTTTCTACAATAATATATATTTTGACGCAACGGCAATTCTTCTTTTAAAGAAAACATAATAATTATAAAATATATATCCGTTTTTATTATCTAATATATTTCCATTACAACAACTTTTTAAAATTATTCGTTTTAAGAAATATTAACAAAAAGGAGGAACCACCCACTTCCGCTGTACGAAGGTTGGCAGGCCCTTCTTGTCTCTTACGAATAATAATGATTTATGTTAACTACAATTTCACACCCGAGCACTTATGTATATCTAGTATAGTAAGCTTTTATTAACCTAACTTCGTAATGACAAACAATTGTTCATACTATAGTCGATTGTGATTTTAATTATATTTAAAATAATAATCAGTGATATAAATTCATCCCAATATTTATAATTACCCTATATATAATATTTCGTATTAAATATCACTTCAACATCTTCTTAATAATTACATTCTTAGTTTTATATTTAATAACTTGTTAACGGTGGGACGCGGAAGACGTCCACGTGACGGACTGTCAAGGAAGCAGCACCGACGGTACTTTCTGGAACCAACACGCACTGGAGGCGGCCCAGGGGTCCCTGGCGAGGCTCACCATCGATTAGCAGCCGCAGGCTTCGATTAAACAGTTTCCCGTTGGTGATACTTGCTTGGGCTTCCTCGCCACGTCAACGTATGGACACCGGCTAGCTGTGAAACAGAGTAAAGAACAAGAGAAAGTGTGTAAATTAAAACATGGGGCCGGAGAAGAAGAAAATATATTACAAAAGATAGACAGACAGAAAATAGACATAGAACAATATACAATATATACAAGAAAGGCAAGAGGCTTGAATCGGCGAAGCCGACCAGGCTGACCACCGCTGCTGATGGCAGACGACTGGTAAAGAGCGGTGGCCGGAGCCTGGTTTTATATGGTGGTCTTCGGTGACGCGGCTTTGTTTCGGTCACGTAGGCCCCACAATTCCGGGAACAGGTAATGATCCTCTTCGCCGAAAAAGGGCCCGTCCTATTGTTCGGCACTGGCAGCTGCACATTTTGGAAAATTATCTCGTTTGGATTATTTCAATAATGCGGAATTTATGCAAATTATTATTAGGAGCAATGGGTAGCTCGTAAAATGGATTAAAATATAATTACGCATTTGTTACCACGTTCAGGTAAACTGAACGCCGGTAACAAACTTATACTACTCTGAAATATATTCTGTTTCGTATTATCCTTTATTATTTTTTCTTGCTAAATAATAAGTTTTTGTCATATTATTTTGCAGAGAAATATGATAAATGCAAATTATCTTTTTCTTAATAATAAATATTATAAAAGTTATGAACTAAATTAAACTATTAAATAAAATAACTTGTAAAAACTTTCTCTATAAACTGTGGAAAAAGTAATTACAAAATATCTCCACGTAACTCATCAATCAACATTATAAATTAAACTAGTTACAGCTGTCATGCAAATAATGATTCTGTTCAGCCTCTATTTATTTTCCTGCTCTACCTACCACTCTATGGCAGTTTATTTTATTTTATCTATTAAAAATATTATAAGACTAATTTATTATTCCTTCTTTTATATGTAAATCCCATATACGTTCTACTCTAAGGCAGCGTGTAAACTTTAAATCTAATTTTGTTGGCGAACGTGTCCTGAATTATTATGGCAAGGGCAAGATTAAAGAATCAATCGAATAATTTTATATGGTCGTTGTGTTCACCAGTTTATGAGACTATCTATCCCTCACGTACGATTCGACTGCCACCGCTCTCACCTTCATACGTTCGAATTATCCCCCAACTTTGATAACATTGCTCGTTTATCACATTTTTTCACTGCACACTCTCTCAAAGCGATGCGCGATAGTGGAAAGGGACGGAAGGAAAGTCTTAGGCACCACCACGCATTTTATTGCGACCTGTTTTTCTTCTCTGTTTGGCACCGTAAATGAGACCCTGTAAATGTAAATAGCGCTATCGGAAGGGCGTAACTATAAAATTTTTAGATACGTTTTTTATTTTACTTTTTTAAAGCGCTCCTTGGTGTTCACATCTCCGTACACAAAATAAGCGTATTACTTTATATACGGCCTGGGGGTTGACTTCCGAGATGATAAGGTTTTTATTTTTAGCTATTTTAAAAGGGTTATTTTTATCAATTTTAATCTTGTCAATAGGTTTATTACAAAATATATATACAGGGTTATTCACGCTATACGGCACGGAATATTGTGGCCAAAATACGTGACATTCAAAAAGTTTCACTTTGGGGATATATGGGGGTCTATTAGGGCTACTTTTTAAAATTATTTTAATAATATACAGGGTGTCCCAAAAACCCTAAAAGTATCAAAGTTGTGTTTTTTTAATGAAACACCCTGTATTTTATTGCATTTTTGGATCCGTCTATAAAAATAAGTATGTGTTTTAATAAGGTTTTTATTACATAAACCTTAAGGTTTTTGAATTAATTTGAATTTTGTAAAAATGTAACCTAATTTTCATGTTTCAAATACTTAAAAAATAATTAAGTTATGCATACCAAATTTACACTGAAGTGTAACAATAGATCATATTTTATTTTCCAAGTATAATAAACTTGACATCTTATGCCGCGTGTAAAAAAATTGGAATTAAACAAATGAGAACTTTAAATGACTATAACTTCATTTATATAAATGGAACGCTATATTTATTAATTTATCAGCAAATACACGTTTTAATTACCTATCGAATGGTATTTAAATCTTAAGTGTTAAGTCTTCTCGTTTTTACAGAAAACGCCAAAATATTGTTTATTGCACCGTTTTAGTACTTTTAAAGTAAACATTTTAATGTATCTAGTTTTCTATTGTATTTAAAAACGTCAGATAATTAATTTAGTCTGTTACTTTAGTTTAAAAAGGATGTCTTTTGTTATAGTTGTGTTATTTTGCGTTTTTGTGTTAGATCGTTATTAATCGTTATTGTTTGAACATGGTTGTTGTATGTCATAGTAAAAAATGAAAATTTACACAGATTTTCTTATAATGAGGTTTCTATAACTGACACTTTCAATTTCTTTAAACTGGTTTAATAGTCTCTCAAAAATGGCTGGCTTAGGGTGATTTCTTTCGGGAAACCTTTAAGTATAAACTCAACAAGCCAATAAACAATTTTGATGACATTCTCCAAGCATAAAAATAATGCCAATAACCCCTTCTTTTGAGTAAATCTTCATTTTTTATCAAAAAACACAACAGCGATGTTCAAACAATAACGATTACTAACGATCTAACACAAAAATGCAAAATAAGACAACTATAACAAAAGACAGGCTTTTTAAACTAAAATGACAGACTAAATTAATTATCTGACGTTTTTAAATACCATAGAAAACTAGATACATTAAAATTTTTACTTAAAAAGTACTAAAACGGTGCAATAAACAATATTTTGGCGTTTTCTGCAAAAACGAGAAGACTTAACAATTAAGATTTAAATACCGTTCGAAAGGTAATTAAAACGTGCATTTGCTGATAAATTAATAAATATAGCGTTCCATTTAAATAAATAAAGTTATAGCCATTTAAAGTTCTCATTTGTTTAATTCCAATTTTTTTACACCCGGCATAAGATGTCAAGTTTATTATACTTGGAAAATAAAATATGATTTATTGTTACATTTCAGTGTAAATTTGGTTTGCATAACTTAATTATTTTTTAAGTATTTGAAACATGAAAATTAGGTTACATTTTTACAAAATTCAAATTATTTCAAAAACCTTAAGGTTTATGTAATCAAAACCTTATTAAAACACACACTTATTTTTATCGAAGGATCCAAAAATGCAATAAAATACAGGGTGTTTCATTAAAAAAAACACAACTTTGATACTTTTAGGGTTTTTGGGACACCCTGTATATTATGAAAGTAATTTTAAAAAGTAGCCTTAATAGACCCCCATATATCCCCAAAGTGAAACTTTTTGAAAGTCACGTATTTTGGCCACAATATTCCGTGCCGTATAGCGTGAATAACCCTGTATATAGGGTGTTCAATTTAAGTGAAGACATTGAAATATCTCGAAAAGTACACATCAAATAAAAAAAAGTTATAATTAAAACTTGTACCCCTAGGGAGTAAGGGGTGAGAAATAGAGAAGTTAAATGGGAATCCCCATTTTTTTGTACGGATTTGAATACTCTGGGAAAAAATAAGAAAGTTTTATCTGAATTTTTTTGTATTCAAGACAGACGACGCTATAATCGACAAAATTAAAAATTGGCAAAATTCGTTGAAAAATTTCCTGAAAAATTTGAGGGGGTTTCGTAAAATAAGGTTCCCTATGATGAGAACTATTGCGACGTGCTGGGAGAAAAAAAATGGAGGTTCCTATTTAACTTTTCTATTTATCACCCCCTACCTCCTAGGGGGTTGAGGGTAGTGGGTCGATTTTCGTATCATTAGATGTCCTCACCTGAGCCGAACAAATTTTAATTATAATTTTTTTATTCGATGTGTAGTTTATGAGATATTTCAATGTCTTCACTTAAATTGAAAACCATGTATATATAAAGTGGCGCAAAAGTAATGTCGTAGTTTGAATTGGCCGCCATTTTTGCACCACCTTGTATATACAGGGTGTCCCGTTAATGTGGGCATATGGCTGGACCACAGATTCCTGAGGTCAAAATATAATGATTTGACATAACATATCTACATCCAAAAGTTTACGGTTGAGTCGTAATTTGTCTTCAAAGTTAAAAAAATAAATAAATAAAATAAAAATAAATCAAAACAACATATAACACATTTTAAATAATTTCCTTCGCAAAATACTACAAAATATCTCTGCTCCAAATATGCATATTTATGTACTATAATAAACCTAAAAATTAATTATTAAGACACAAGGTAATTACTATTATACATAAATTACATTTTTTTAACAAAGCCGGCCACAAAAAAATGTATTTTTGGTTCGATGGAAAACTATATTTTATTTTTATTAGATAAAAAAATGTATTTTATTTTTTGTGGGAAAACCGTATAAAATATCAAATACTATTATGAGACAAAAAAGTTTTTAAATTATATGATCTTTCAAGCAGTATTCTTTTAATTAATTTTTAACTTTATTATAGTTCATAGATATTCATATTTGGGGCAAACAGATATCTTGCTTGTTTTAGGATTCTGCGAAGGAAATTGTTTGAAAAGTGTTAGATGTTGTTTTAATTTATTTTATTAATTGATATTATTTAATTTCTATTCAATTGAGTAAGTTGGTTTACTTATTAATGAGTGCATAATGAGCATACCATTTCATATTTTATTTTCTTGTGCAAAAACCATACATGATATCAAATATTATTAAGAGCCAAAAAAGTTTTTAAATTAAACAGTCTTTCAAGTAGTATTTTTTTAGTTTTTATTAGATGCGCCAATAAGAAAATAATTTAGTTTTTAAGTGGTGGTACTACTGTTTTATATACTTCCTGTCAATCACTAATGGCCAAAATAACTAAAATGATGTATTGTATTATGGTACTTAGTTTGATAATGATTACTGTGTAATTCTAAACTAGTCACAAAGTGTGTATAAAAATAAAAAGTAGTATAAAAAAGTTAAACGTTTTTCTGTTATTCATTTAAATTATTATATTTTGACTCCAGGAATCTATGGTCCAGCCATTTGCCCGCGTTAACGGGACACCCTACATATATATACAGGGTATCCCACCGAAACCGCACATCAAAAGTTTATGGACTTCTAGCGAATGTATTTTTATGAAATATTCATCGCTTATGTAATCAACTATGCTTTATTTAATTAAAATATTTTCAAAATTATACGACTTCGGGTTATACTTCCTTATTTCAAATGGAATAGTATATGTTTTAGTACGTATTTAGATTCTACATAAAATTCTGTGAAAAAAATTATTAACATAACGTCCAAATTTAAGCGTTTTCGAGATAATTGATATTTTTTAAAATTTTGTGTTTTTTCAGAGTTCATTTTAAAAAGAATTGTAATTTTAGCTACACCTAGTCAATACCTGACGGTATCCAATGATGAGTTATTTTTGAAAAAATAATATACAGGGTGTTGAAAATTTCAAACCACATTTGGTCAAATTTAAAAGAAAAACGAGATTTGAGCCGTTAATTTTGAAAGTGGCCTAAGTCCATTTATCTTTAATTTGAAATATTTAAGATTTTGCGTTTTTACAAAATTAAAAATATACGTAAGGTATATGATTGACCCGCAATGCTAAATCGTATCTAAGGAAGTTAATTTTATAATTTATATTCAAAAAGCGCTATTATTAAGTGTCTAATATGTCCTTGCTTACCTTGAAAGGAGTCATTTTCAAAATAAACATTTGTTTTTTTATAAAATATGAAAAAGCTTTAAAAAAACATTTTATTTACTTTATATTTTTATGCCTAAATTTAAAATATACATGTTTCATTTATAATAAGCTAATGAAGTAGCTAGCTTTGGGAATGGTAACGCTTTCTGCAAATCGAAAGTAAAGCCAAAATAATAGTATGGATTACTTAATATTAGTTCTCGATCTTGTTTTAACGCATTTCTATCTGATTCTGCTAGTTTTAAATGAATATCATGTTCTTCCATAAGTTTTTTCTCTTCTCGTGGTTTTCTGATGCTGTAATGTTTAATAGATCACATTTTTGGCATATGTCTTTGCTTGGTGGGTGGAATTGTAGATATTTTTGAACATTTTTCTATAAGTCCATTCATTAACTGCTTTAAAATTATTTTCTTTACAGTGAAGCTTCGAACATTTTTTATAGTCAGTTCAGGATGTAAATATTTTCTATTGGGATTATGACTATCGTGTAATGGGATTCGAATTTCGGCTTCTAAAATTCTCTTTCTTTTTCTATATTTGTTGTATGATTTTAATTCTTCTTCACGCTCAGAATCAAGGAATCTTGTGATTTTATCCTTTCCCATGGGTCTTTAATGAAATATTATTCTCTAAAATTTAATTCAATACTATAATGTAATTTAAATTACCTTCATCACTGCTTTCAAGATTTTGGACCGCACGTTTTGACATTATCAATAAATAGTGGACTTAGGTCACTTTCAAAATTATGATTTTCAGTATTTATATTATTATGAGAATGTAGGTGTTACAAAATTTTCAAATGAATTAAATATATTTCAATGCCGATTTATTTTTTTAAAGTTCAGCATAAATTATAAGTGTCACCACAGTTAACTTGAAAAAAGATAAAAATGGACTTGGGCCACTTTCAAAATAAACGGCTCATTTCTTAAATGGAACACCCTGTATATTTTTACATATTCGAACGCAGAATTTAATTGTGCTTTTATCTATACTAGCGTTTTTTATACCTATCTTCTTTACTTTTAAAGTTGTTAACATGTTTGTAAAGGTATGCCAATATTCAAGTAAATTATAAACAATATCGGGCCAAGAACACTCCCTTGTGCCACCCCTCTTCCGAGAGTTAAACTATTTGATCTTGCAAGTTGCTTATGTGTTATTAGTTCAACAATTTGCTGCCTATATGTATAGTCAGTTTATTGGGTAATCGGTCAATAAGCGAGATTTATATTTAAATGCAACACTTCTTTTCTTGAATAAAAACTACAAACGCTTTTTCAGACGTACCAAATCTAGTCATTCACCTCGAATAGATCCCAATTTTAGAAATACCAGAAACTTAGGATTAGTTATAGATAATCAATTGACGTTTACTAAACATCTCAATAATTTGTTTTAAGTTTTATATTTTAAAAATAAATTACTTTTTGTAATACAGACATCCTTAATTTTGAAACAGGGAAACAATTATGTGAAGTAATTTTATTACCTACATTTTATTATTGCTGGTTAATGTACTACCCATTCTGGTTCAACTAGTACAAAATTCTTGTTGTATAATTATCTACTGCCTAAAAAAAAATGATCATGTGACTCAAAAATAACTTCATATGGATCAACAGTAGCAGTTAAAATTTCTTGTCTCCCTTCATAAAATTATATATATTATACCAAAGTACTTATTTAATAAAATGATATGAAGAAAAAACTGCCACTTCATTTATATTAGAGATGGTATGAAAATGCATATTCCAAAGCTACGGGCTACTTTATAACTGGAGCTCAAAAGTAATGGAACGCCCAGAAAGAAAAATATTTTAAATGTTTTTGTATTAATTAATAATGTAAATATAACTGTACTTCCTTAGAATTTATTTAATTTATATCGCGACCGATTTCGGCGGTTAAGCCATAATCGGGCGAAACTGGAATATATAACGAATATATAACATATATGTTTCTTTGCTATTTTATAATGTGTATATAATAATAATGCTTATATCTAGCTTAAAATTAAAATTAAAATTATTTACAATGCGCGTGTGAATTTGCTGGGTTGTATTTTATACATGTACTGTGTGTTGTGTTTGTGTGGGTATTGTGTATGTGTGCTAATGTTGTATGTGTTTGTTTATTGTGTTATGTGTTTGGATTAGTGTTCAGTTACTTACTTGTATTGTGGCATTTGTTTGTTCCTGTTCGTTTTTCTTTTCATGTCTGGTTGATTTGTTCTTGGTTGCTATTTGTTATATTGTAAGCCTATAATAGTTTGTGATTATTATGTTATGATTGGATTTATATATTATGGTGAGTTCTATTTGTAGGTTATGTCGTTCGTTGTTGTATCTGTGTATGTTGTTTTATTATTATTGATTTGTTACTTACTTGTATGGTTGTTCGGTGTTGTTGTATTGGATTGTTTTATTTTATTTATACGGATTTGTATCAATTTTTGTGTGGTTTTTGTGTTTTATATCGATATGTGGAAAATGGTTTAATTTTTTTAAAAATTGGTTCTGCGTCCAGTAGTACTTGATCGTTTAATAATATTGTTAATGGGTTATGTATGTTCTTTTTTCTATTTCCAGGTTTTCTAGCAGGTTTAGTTTAAATGATTTTTTCTGTTTGTGCTGGACTTCTATGTTAATGGAGTCATTGCAATGGTGGTTGTTAACCCTTAAGTGTCGTCCGCAGTTTGATGTTTGATGTTTTCCAATGCTTCAACCTGTTTCGCCGATGTATGTTGCGTTACAACTATCACATGTTAGCTTATATACTCCGCTTCTTTGTAAGATATTGTTTTTTTCTCTGAAGGATGGTAGTATGTTTTGTAGTGTGTTGTAAGTCTTGAATGCTGCTTTTATTTTGTTTTTTGTAATATTTTAGCTATTTAAGGCTTATTGTTCCGTTATATGGTAGTTTGCGATATGTGACGTTATTTTCTTCTTTATCTGAATTTGAGGTAAGTTTGATTAAGGGTTGTTTTGTTTTGTTAATTATTTTGTCTATTAAGTGTATTGGGAATTTCTGTTTTTGTGCTAGTTCTATAATGAAATCGTATTCTATTTTGTAGTTTTCATTATTCATGGGGATGTTATTTAGTCTATGTCCTAGGCTGTGGAAACATACGAATTTATGTCTAGGATGGTGGTGTGATGTATATGGGATAATGATGGCGCTGTGTATATATTGTATTCTAACTTTTTTTAATCTTAGTAATAGTTATGTCTAAATAGTTAATTTTGTTGTTATTTTCTATTTCAGTTGTGAATGTTATGTTTTTGTGTAGTTTGTTGGGGTATGTTTTAAAATCTTCGATTTTTTCTTTTGGTCCTTCTCATATGCATAAGATATCGTCGACATATCGTTTCCATAATTTGATGTATTGTTGGTAGGGGTTATTGTTTGAGAGTATTTTGGTGTCTATGGTTTTATTGATAAAGTAATCTGCTAGATATCCTGACAGGGGTGATCCCATGGGTAAGCCATCGGTCATTTGATAGATTTTATTGTTAAAAATGCAGAAGTTTTGTTGTGTGATGTGTTTTATGATATTTATTATATATTCTGTTTCTGTATGGTCGATTAGTTGTGTTAAGTCTTCGGTAACTAATTCGATTGTCTCTTCTCTTGGGATGTTGGTGTATAGGTTGATTATGTCGAATGATATGATGATAGTATCTGGTGTTATTATTGTATTATTTAGTTCTTTTATAAGTTCGTATGTATTTTTTATAGTGGGTTTTAAACTGGGGAAGTTGTGTAGTATTTTTAAGGATGTTTTGGCGAGTGTTGGTATTATCGGTTATGGGTCTTATGGGGTGGTTGGTTTTATGTAATTTTATGGTGTCATGTAGGTTGGGAAGTGTAGATACCACTGGTGTTTTTGGTATGTTATTGTTGTTGTATTTTTGAATGGTGATTTTTGTTTCTTCGATAATATTTTTCGTTTTATGTATGAATTTATTTTTTATTTCTGTGTAGTGATTTTCGTGTATGAATGTGTTTACTTTTTGTATGTAGTCATTTTGTTTTATGATAATCATTCCTGCGTTTTTGTCTCCTTTTACTATTATGCTGTTATTTTTTGTAAGTTTATTATGTATGGATTTTATTGTATCTTTTTCTGTTTTGTGTGCTTTTTTTGTATTTTTAGTAGTTTTTAATATATTTTGTGTATTTTTGTATTTGGTTAGAATAGATGTAATTTTTTCTGTTATAGTTTTTTTCTTTTTCATGATTATGTATTGCTGCTTGAATGTGTATGCTTGCTATTGGTAGGTTAATGATGTTGATAATGAGGGTGCATATTTTAAGCCCTTTTCTAGTAGATTATGTTCGTCTGTTGTGAATGTAATGTTTGTTAGGTTAGTATAATTTTTCTGAAAGAGGTGTGTGTGTGTATTAAGTGTGTGTGTGTTTCTATGGTGGTTGATTTTCTGTTTGCATAAGTGTTCAAGTATGTTATGTTTTTTGATTTCATTATGTTGTGTTATTCATATTGGTTTCCATGTCAGTATTTGTAATAAGTATGTCTAATTCTATGTGTGTTAATGTTGATGTTAGATTTGATATAAGTAATATAAATTAGTGTTAGTATTGTTTAGTATTTTATATTGTTTACGTATGGCTTTGTTGATGATCTTGGTGGTGATCTTGTTCGTTTCTTCAGTGGTGATGTGTGAGTGTTTCTTAACTCGTACGAAGTTGGGTGTTAGATTTTGTGTTTTGCAAGTTCGCAGGAATTCTATGTGGCTTTGGGTCCGTTTTAATTTGTATACCAGTTTCTTGTATTCGACTATGTTTTCTGTACGTGCATTAATCTTAGTGGAGAGTCGTACTAAGGTTTCTTTATTTAATAATGTAAATATAACTGTACTTCCTTAGAATTTATTTAATTTATATCGCGGCCGACGCGAGTGTTTCTTAACTCGTACGAAGTTGGGTGTTAGATTTTGTGTGTTTTTTTTTTAATACATTTATTTTTCCAAGACAAATATTACAAAAAATGGTTGTACAAGAAAAAAAGTCATAAAAAATATAAAATATAAAATACATAGTTATCAACATTTAGAAAAAAATTCATCGAAAGTGTATGGTTCCATATTACATAAAAAAGAATATAATTTCGATTTTCTAATCGCAAGTGATGCTTGTGAATTTCTTACATGTTCGGGTAAGTGATTATACAATTTAATACACTTTTGCAAGTTCGCAGGAATTCTATGTGGCTTTGGGTCCGTTTTAATTTGTATACCAGTTTCTTGTATTCGACTAAGTTTGCTGTACGTGCATTAATCTTAGTGGAGTGTCGTACTATGGTTTCTTTATTTAATAATGTAAATATAACTGTACTTCCTTAGAATTTATTTAATTTATATCGCGACCGACGCGATATTAAATTAAATAAATTCTAAGGAAGTACAGTTATATTTACATTATTAAATAAAGAAACCTTAGTACGACTATCCACTATTTTTGTATTAAATTTATCCTCAGTTTTCGTGTCAGAACAAACGATTACAATTTGGTGCAGATTGGACAAAAAAATACTGACAAAAATTCAATATCATTACCAAGTAGTAAAACACGTTGAATCCATAGTTATACATAATACATTGAATACTTTTTGCATTTCATATTTTACCATTAACTGCAACGGGTGAACCATTAGTATGTTGATGGAAAATTGTGGGTTTATTAACGTACATTTTTATAATTCGTTATCAGGAGAACGCGGAGGACCCTCTAGTTGCAATTGTGATTTATATCGAAGTTGTATTTTTTTAAATGGAACCCCTATATATATATATTTGGTGCGACTTTATGTATCATACATATTATATAAAATAATTCTAATAATTTAAAAATACGAAAACATTTCACAAATTTACAACAATAAGTCTTACTAAGACTACAAAAGTGATTTCACTTATTGACACAATTACTTCTCTAGCTAAAACCACGACATATATTGAATAATACAAAAGTAATTTGGGTGTTACAAATAGAACAGCTATCAGAGCAATACAAGTTTTAATATATTTATTTCTGCAAAATAAACCAAAAAATAATAATTAAATGTACGATAAACAGTTTGTGAATGAATATTGAAAAAAGGAATGAATTTACACTGACTTAATTATAATAAATTATAAAAGGTAATTAAATAATCTAACAATCAAATTTATAATCATCTGCAGACACCTGTTCGAATCTCTCGAACTCATCACTGTTGCTTTACTATAAAATTGATTTTAAATACAAATAAAACATTTACAAAATAAATATAATAAAATGATAAAAACTTACTCTAGCATGCACGGCAACTGACATAATAACGAAATTTAATGGACTGAAGGTTGGAATTTATAGCTGAGACGGATTAGAGCACAATTTAATAGTCCTTTACGTCTTTATAGCATTAACTAATAGTTTAAAAATACAAAAACACTTCGTAAATTTATAACAATGAGTCTTACTAAGTCTACAAAACAAATCATTTATTGAAACAACTACTTTTCTGGCTAATGTATCGACATATATTGAATTATACAAAAGAAATTTGCGTGTTACAAGAAGAACAGATATCAAAGCAACACTAGTTTGAATATATTTATTCCTGTAAAATAAACTAAAAAGTAATAACTAAATGTACCTTAAACAATTTGTGAATGATTATGCGAGAAATTAATTTACACTGATTTATAATCATCTGCAGACACGTGTTTTAGTAAATGTTTGTATTTTTATTTAAAACACATTTTATAGTAAAGCTGTACTGATGAGATCGAGAGATCGAAATAATAGTAATAATATGTATTTCCTGCTAGTACATACAGTTTACACATGTCAAATACAATTCAATATACTAAACTACAATAATAATAATAATAATAGTAATAATAATAGTAAAGTGAGGTTGATGAGAAGTTGTGGGATGCGAACACGAATAACTTAATTAATAAAAATATATTAAAAGAATAAAAATAAATAAAGTACAGGTAAAAATTGATAAGGACAATACAAAACACATTAAAATTGAAATGTTAAAATAAAATAATCATAAAAATTAAAAGTATAAGTCAAAACAGTCAAAAATTAAAATGAAACAATACAGTAAAATACGATTATATAAATTACTGAGACAGTACAAGACACGTTAAAATCTAAATGTAAAATATAAAACTAATAAAATATAAATACACATAACTATGGTAACCTAAAATATATGGTCTAAAAACATCAAAACAGTACACTACAATATAACTCACATAAACAAATGAATTAAGATAAATTGTTATCTAATTCACCAAAATCACTTGATAATAGTTCCTGAAGGCAATAATAAGCTTTGAAAATTAAAAAGTGTTTTAAAACATTTTTAAATTTTTAGTATGATAAATTTTGAATTCTATATGGAAGTTTGTTGTATAAATTAGGCTAATAATAGTTTATTCCATGTTGTGTTTTTGACAGTTGTAGACAGCAAGGGTAAATTTTGTGGGCTTGCCTCGTATTATGACTGTGAATTTGATAATGAATTAGATAATTGCTTATATTATTTTTTACATATAACATGCATTCCAAGGCAAAAATGCATAGCAGAGTAAGGATTTTAAGAGAAATAAAATTTGATTTGCAGTCGTCTCTATATAGTAAATTACATATTACCCGAATAGCTCTTCTTTGTAGTTTGAATATTCTCACTGCCAGACCAGAATGTCCCCATGTAAGAA
This sequence comes from Ontholestes murinus, assembly GCA_963969525.1. Classification (NCBI taxonomy): domain Eukaryota; kingdom Metazoa; phylum Arthropoda; class Insecta; order Coleoptera; family Staphylinidae; genus Ontholestes; species Ontholestes murinus. The sequence continues at coordinate 716,563 of OZ018398.1, forward strand.
TACAATATGATAGGTGTGAGTGACACAAACCAAAATAAGCTGTTTTTAGAGCTATTAAAGGCAATGAACCGCTAAGTCTTCTTAATAAATATATGTTTTTGCATATAATAAGGCATCACCATGATTTTGCCAAGTCAATTTGGAGTCGATATGTACGCCTAAAAACTTAAAAGTATGTGCCTGGAAGAGGGTAGATGTCCTCAGCCTAAATGTGATATGGACCGATTTGATATCATTTAGTGTTAATTTATTAGCATTCATCCATTCTCTAGTGGTGTTATTAGCAGATGTATCTAGGTCCAATGCGGTTTGTAAGTTACATCAGCATAAAGTGTCATCGAGGAGTTATTATAAATATTTGGCAGATCGTTGAAATAAATCAAAAACAGCAATTGGCCAAGAAAAGACCCCTGAAAAACACCGTTGTATATTGACAAATACGATGAGCTCTTATCATCAAATACCACCTTTTGTTCACGATGAGTGAGATAAGAGTTCACAAGATTGCAGCTAGATGGCAAGAAGTTGTAACAGTATAGTTTTTGCAAGATGATGTCATGTGAGATGCAATCTAAAGTCTTGCTGAGGTCAAGAAATAAGGCGACAATGTACAGCCATTCTCAAAAGCAGCTAGAATTTACTCAACAAAACTCACAACCGCTCCACATATTGACCTTCCCCTACGAAAACCAAACTGTTGCTCAGCGAACAATTTATTCGACTCAAAATACTCACCGATCTGTATAGCTAGTACTTTTTCTAATACTTGTGCTATTATAGGAAGCAATGAAATTGGACGATAGTTATTTATATCAGATACAGACCCTTTTTAATGTATGGGAATAATGCAAGCTTTTTTTAAAGACTTTCGAAAAATGTTAATTTTATTGATGTATTTATTAAATTTGTTAAAGATAATATTATTTTAGTAGCACTATATTTGAATAACAGAAAAACGTTTAACTTTTTTATACTACTTTTTATAAAAGTAGTATAAAAAAGTTAAACGTTTTTCTGTTATTCATTAAAAATGTACTACGAAGTGAACGCCTCCAAAATTCAAGATATGGAGCACTATATTTTATTATGTCCAGGCTAATTCCGTACCTATCATAACCATTTGCATTTTTAAGATTATTTATTATATTTGTAACATGGCTGGAAGTTACTTCCTTAAATGAGAAATACTCTGTGTTTATTGGTATTTTACATTTGTTTTTTTATGGGGCCAGTATTTGATTGGGGTAAGCGAAGTGACTCATCAATATTATTAAATAAGATGTTGAAATCATTTGGTACTATATCACAGGTAGTTACAGGTTTGTTTTTATTTTATTAGAATTAATTACTTTCCACGTTGACTTTGGTGTGTAATTGGACTTTAAAAAATGAGATTAGCTGCCATTTTGGCATCTTTTAGTGCAAGGTGGTACGATTTTTTATACCTTAAAAAATATCCTTCAAGCAAGGCCATCTTTTAGCACTTTCTTTTATTAGCAGTAATGTTTCTCTCATTTGTTTAAGATAATCGTTATACTACTTAATATCAAGTTTATTTTGCTTACCAATTACTGTTTTTGTAGGAAAACATTCAGTGATGCCCTGTTTAAATATTTGCAGAAACCTGTTAAATTTGGTTTCGATATTTTCATTAATATCATTAAGAAAACTCCAATTAATTGTATCTAAAAAATGACAGAAATTTATCTTACCAATGATCGTGATGGGACGTATAATTTTTTGAATTACTCTATATGTATAACCAATATTAGATTTTAAGGTTACATGAATACCAATATGATCCGAGAGCCCCGGATGAATTGGTCGGACAGAAAAAGCATCCTCCATGTTATATATGCAGAAAACATAATCCAGATAACTGTTTGCCCTAGTTTTAAAATTAACAATGCTTATCAATCCATACGAAGTCATGATATAGGTGATAAATAAAACACTTGGGTTTTGAGAATTTACACAATTTAATGTCGATGCACTGCGACAATTGTTTCGCCACACAGTGGCTTCATCAGCCAGATGATAAAAAAATATAATATATATTTTTTTTTTTAAATATAATATATTATATTTTTTTATCATCTGCCTGATGAAGCCACTGTGTGGCGAAACAATTGTCGCAGTGCATCGACATTAAATTGTGTAAATTCTCAAAATCCAAGTGTTTTATTTTATCATCTGCCTGATGATGTGGCGAAACAATTGTCGCAGTGCATCGACATTAAATTGTGTAAATTCTCAAAACCCAAGTGTTTTATTTATCACCTATATAATGGAATTTCATCAAGTAAAAGCCACATCAATCCAATACGAAGCCATGATATCAGTTAAATGCGATGCTAGTAAGTCATTTACATTGTTATTAGAATTTAAATTAAAATCACCACCTAACGTTATTGTTTTGTTAAAATCAATATTATCGAGTAATTTTGTGATAATAGCTAATAATTCATTAAAATTTCCGGCAGGCGAGTAATAAATTATGATAACGATAACATTATCAAAAGGAATTTAGTTAGCACAAATTTCATAATGTTTTTCTGAAGATAGATTACCAACTCCAGATATTTTAACTGTATATAAATCATTCTTAGACATATTTAATACACGTCCATGTTGGTATATAATGCGTGAAAAACATGACACTGTTTTATATGTACCAATTGAAAGAGTATCTATTTCATATTCTTTAAGCCAATGTTCGCAGATACAAAGCATATTAAAAATATTACTATTATTTAATAAAAACCCTTCCAATTGATTATATTTATTTCTTATACATTGAGTATTATAAAATAAAAAGTGCAAATTGTTAATGTTGCGTGTATTTTCAAGTCGTTTTGTTTATGTTAAATGTTTTCAGAAAAATATAACGAGATGCATTTATACCTTCGCGCCAGTTATTAGGATCAATTAAAGCACTATGATGTTTAAAATCAGTCCCTATGCGGAAACATTGAAGGCTAGATTTAGTATTAATTTGTTCACATATAAATGAATTGTTTTTTTTAAATTAATTTGACATGATCATGCATAATTGGAAATAAAAAGCCAAGTTATTTTAGGTTCAGCAACTAATTGTGATTATAAATTAATGCCAATACCTACAAAACGATTTTTATTAAGTTTCCCCATTTTTTTTAGATTTTACTGGAGTAAAATCATTTAAGTGATCATTAGTATTTTCTTTATGTGATGTTGCGTCTTCAACATTTACATTATTAAATGAAATTTGAGGTGCCGAAGTTATAATATTAATAATAGATAAATAAACAATCTTATATCGTTAGAAGTAAATTCTGTATTTGATGCACGAAAAATATAAACATTAAGATACAAAACAAATGTTACTGTTCACCTAATATTAAATCTGCTTCCATCAAGATTGTAGTGCAATAAGCATCAACTTTCAAATTTAATTCTTTTGCGGAAACTCTAATAAATTTGATGAAACAACAGTTTAATATTTAAATTAGTTGAACATTTTCAAACAATAATTGAAACTATTTTACAAAAATAGGGGACCATTTGCTTCAAAAGTCTAAAATTTATTTGAGAGAGTAAAGATGGATTTCTTTAATCATTAGAATAATAAGAATGTAAGTAAAAACAAAATTAGTAAAGAATTAAGCATTCGCTTTAATACGTCGAATATGAATTGAAACCGGACGAACACAATAAAATCCTCAAAAAAATAGCTACAGACAATTGAAAACGTCTTAAGGATATATGTGCCTGTTTTTGGAGCTAAATCATGGGGATCTCGGTTATTTGAAAAGATACAAGGTTGGTTAAATTAAAACAAAGTTACCCAATCTGGAGTATAACATAATGTCGTTTGAAACATAAAACACTTCCAAAGATATCCGAGAAAAGTCGAAATTTTCAAAAATAGTTTAAAATTTTTACGAGGCTATTCAAAGAGATACTTCAAAACAATTAACACTTTATTATTGTCACTTTTTACTCTCTATAACGTGGTGATATAATAATAAAAATTCGACATTTCGATTTTCGACAAACATCATCAACATTATTTTTTGGTATGGGCGCCATCTTAGATTTTTACATTTTCGAATACAGATTTTTTTTCTGATTACGGTGATGTGTCATGTGTTGGGGTTTGGTCTAGCAGTTTGATCGAAATCGCAAAAATCCTGATTTGCTAAAATGTTCCTGGGAAATGACAGCTCCACTTTTGTTTAATAAAGCAATTTTTAACACTTGATTGACCTATAGTTCCAAAACTGGTATACATTTATAACAGAATTCCGTTTTTAAGTGATGAAAACCCGATATGCTAGAACTTTTTACTCATCGCATCCAAATATGTAAGTTACTTCGGAAACACACCTTCAGCGGTATCCAGAAAGACAACAAACTGCTGAAAATAATTTTCTGATTCTTTATAGAAATTCAGTTGAGTTTGATGAAATGAAATGGAAATTTTACAAGCAGTGAGTAAAATGTTAAAACCTTCTGAAAAATAATAAATGGTTATAAATTGAATTCTGTATTAGATTCAAAATAATCCTTATACTTTGACGAGGGCTATAGCAATGTGGAAAAAACAGTGCCGCCCCTTTAACATTCATATCACGCAAGTTTTGTATCCAGGAGACACTGTCTGAAGAGTAACGTTTTGTAGGAACATCATGACGCTGTTGTTGCAAAATTCTCATTTTCTTTTCAACGTGATATTCATGGATGAGTGCAAGTTTACCAATACAGGCTTGTTCAATCGTTACAATCAACATGTATGGTCCGAAAAGTGTCTGATTACTTGTCTCAAATATTTTCCGACAGAGTTATTTCAAATAGTATATTTTTTATTTATGGGGAGCTACGAAAAACATAAATACAAAATTTAGGAAAACGCATACAACTATGCTTGGAGATGGAGGGTAAGCCATTCGAGCACTTCTTATAACCAAACCCCGTCACATCACCGTAATCAGATAAACATCTGTATTTGAAAATGTAAATATCCAAGATAGAGCCCGTAAAAAAACAAAGTTGATCATGTTTGCCGAAAATCGAAACGTCGAATTTTTATTTTTACATCACCACGTTGTAGAGCATACAAAGTGGAAATGTTAAAGTGTGAATTGTTTTGACGTATCTCTTTAAATTGTCTCGCAATACAATAAAAACTTTTTTCTTATTTCGATTTTTTCGGATATTTTCGGAAGTAGTCGGAATATTTTATGTTTCAAAACGGCATTATATTCTACTATAATAAAACAGAATTTAACTAAAAATAAGAATGTTGAGGTTTTAACACACGATTCGATAAAAGCCTTCAGACTAAAAGACAGTGAAATTGCAAAGAAATATCAAGAACAACTCTCGATTAAATTGATTGGCATAACTGAAGAGACAGATATAGATAATTTATGGACAACCTTTGAAAATAATATAAGAACTACGGCAGAAGAGGTGTGCGGTTTAAACAAAAAAGATAACATGAGGAAACAGACTGGATGGTGGAATAACACAATAAAAGAAAACATAAGAAAGAAGAAATATCTTTGGAAGAAATATCTAATTAATAAAACAGAAGAAAACTATACACATTATACAAATTGCAGAAAAGAATTTAAAAAAATAATTAGAAAATCAAAAACAGAGATGTGGGACAAATTTGGTGACAAAATGGAAAAGAATCGAGAGAAAACCAAAAGTTATTCTATAACACACTTAAGGGGTTAGGCCACTCTAGAATTTTGAAAAAAATGATTTTTTTTATTGGCTTAAAGTATAGTTGAGAGTCTTAAGAATATGGGAAAATTTATTTTAAAGCCGCGCGGAAGTATTTAACAGGTGAAAATTGTCAAAACAATTGATGAAGCAACTGAAACTTTGTGCAAAATAAGTATGAAAAGCGCAGAAAAAGGAGAGCAAAATCAATCTTCTAAAAATTATCACGGATTTATTGTCTTGGATGATGGATCATGGAGAAAACGCGGTTTTTCGTCATTTTTCGACTTGGTAACGCTTATCGGTTGGTTTCAATTCCGTCGCTTGGTCGATGGCTCCAAAATCAACTTTCAGTGGATAAGTGGTGGTGGATATTGCAGCTAATATTGCCATGTGTGTATTCAACGACGGCTTATTCAGCATAATAAAAGTTATGCAGGTCCTAGGAATAAAAATCAACCAAAACTGCTACGATTTTTGCGACGTGCGCCGCATTCAGTTATCCGAGCGCGCGCTGTCTGATGCTGCAAAAGAGGCCCGAATGGCGCAGAAATGAACAAGAAAGGATCAGGACGATGAGAAATGAATCTGGAAGGTCAATTTTATGGCGCAGGTATTGCAGACTAGAGATAAATGCATTATTTCTATGAAAAACTATGAGTCAAAACTTTAATCGCGTTTTTCTCGAAACTATATTTTTAAAATCGGGCGAAAAGAAATCTCAAATATGAATTAATCAATCAGTCTAAATCTGTTTATTCCTTAATTTACATAAAAGTACTACAAAAATACGAGGGCTTTTTGTTTTAAAGTGCTTCATTCCTTTTTTATGAACGTTTTTATACGAGGATTTCAGCCCGAAAAATGAACTTTTTTTTCAAACGTGCGCCATTTTGTTTAGAATCAAAATTTTCAAAATCCGGCCCGTATTTTTTTAGAGTATACATCAGAGATTTAGAAAACATTTACTTTTTTCTACCAGGTTCATTGCTGTTTCCAGGATCTTTTCGCCCGTTTTGCCCTACGCTCCGAGATGGACCTCCATTTTCTTTATTTTGTTATTATTTTTGAAATTTTCTTTAAAAAAAAATTGGAGATAAAGTTCAATGTGCATACAATAAAGATATATAAAACAGTTTTTAATAGAACTTTTACATTTTGTTTAAAAAAATCTAGAAAATGACCTTTTTTCCTAGTCTAGAGTGGCCTAACCCCTTAAGAAATTGAAAAATACAACAAACAAACTAACTCTACAACAAATCAAAAACAAAAACAATAAAATATTACTTAAGACAGATGAAATAATAGATAGATGGCGAGAATATTTCCAGGACTTACTAAAAACTACAGATACATGCACAGACAACTGTGAGGAAGAATTTAATGGAATCACAACAGAGTAAAAAATATCAATGAAAGAGATGATGGAAATAATAAAGAAATTGAAAAATGGAAAGTCACCAGGCGCAGACAAAATTACAGCAGAAATGCTAAAAAACCTAGACGAAACAGGAAAACATCTATTACTATACATTATAAATAGAGTATGGACTGAAGAAAAAATACCTGAAAGTTGGAATAAAACATTAATAGTACCAATCTATAAATCCGGAAATAGAGATGATTGCAAAAACTACAGAGGAATAAACCTACTAAACACCACCATGAAAATATTTGAACAAATAATAGCAAACAGAATTAGGGAAAAAATAGAACATAAGTTGGAAGAAACACAATCTTAATTTAGAAAAGGACGAAGTGTACAAGATCGCATCTTCACAATAAGACAAATAAACGAAAAGTTTCAACAACAACAGAAAGGAATGGTTTTAGTTTTTATTGACTTAGAAAAAGCATTTGACAGAGTAAATAGAAATATACTTTGGAATATTCTAGGACAACATAACATCGACTATAAAATTATAAGACTTATAAAACAAATATATTTAAACACTGAGAATCACGTTATATATAATTCAAAAATATCAAAATCATTTAAAACAAACACTTGTTTAAGACAAGGAGGAGGACTCAGCCCATTATTATTTATAATCTTTATAAATGAGATAGCAAGGAAATGTAGCAGAAAAACTAAAAAATTGCTTATTGGACGTAATAGAAACGTAAACATAAGCATATGGAAACAAAACCTAGAAGAGTATGTCATGAA
>OZ018398.1:724647-762034 GCA_963969525.1 Ontholestes murinus
CTCGGAAAATAATGGTGATAAAAATTTTCCGATTATGTTTTATTAATCTACGTAAAATTATCTAAAACTTTGTCCTTTACAGTTTTTGTCTATCTGTTATAATAACCGAGATATATTGATTTGAAAAAATTGACCCTTTTTACTTTTTTCAAAATATCTAGTTACCCTTGACTTTTTTGAAAACTTTGAAAGTGGAATTTTATTCGTCTCGTAAATCTACACTTCTTTCCCCATTTAACCGTTTCTCTATCTCTTATAGTTTCCGAGATCCCCATAGAGAACATCGAAAAAAAACTCACCCTATATATACAGGGTCCTGCAACAGTGCGTCAAGCTTTCCTAGCGCCTTTCTCGTAAGAGATAGAAAAAAATGTTTCATATAAAAATTTATTGAATTAAAAATCTCTATGCCGTAAAATTATTTTAAAATATACAGGGTGTCCCAATTTTGCGTTATAACAAAAGCAAACATTTTTTTAAATGGAACACCCTGTATATTTTTTCATTTTATAATTTGGATAGTATTTTATAACTTAAACCTTTTTTTGTTTTTTTAATTTCGATATGGCATTTCCGAGTTATTGACGTTTTTCTGAAAAAAATGTAAAAAGCGGAGGTTCAAAAAAAAAAATATTCTGATGTTGTATTTAAAATTTAAGAAATTTTCTTTTTCCTATGGTTGGTCATAAGTACTGTTTATGTACCAGTGTTAAAAATTTTCACTTTTGAGGAACCCTGCCTTTGTATCAGACACGCCATTTTCTAAAATTTCAAATTGTCGTAATTTTTTTTTTAAATGGAATCATATATTTTTTTTAAATTTTATATTATTCTACATCTAATTTTCTACAAAAAATGTTAAGCATACCCTATACCTAAAAGTGATAATTTTCAAGATATAAAATAATTTATATTTCAAACGGTCCTTGAGTGCGAATTTGTTTTTGAATAGATAGCCATGACTGAAAAAAATGCATCTGTCAATTAAACAATTAGTTTGACATGTACATGGGAGGTGTGAATTACAAAAAACAAAAGAAGAAAGCCTATCATCAACGAGGAACCAAAAAGACATTGGTGAAGGAACTGGCATAAGCGAGAGGTCAGTACAAAGCATTCTGAAGAAAAATCGATATCAAGCATATGATATTCAGTACTATTGGTGATTCCTTATAAACAATTTCTGGTTTTGTTAGATCTTTAGATCTAGCAGGTCATTTGGTGGGTCCATTCCTACCAATCCACTGGTTGGGAAAAATGAAATGCCCTCACGTCTTGTGAAAATTGGGCAGATGCTCCGTCTTGTTAAAACCACACCCTGTTTCTTGTTAGTTAGGGTACATTAACTAACGTTCCGGGTAATTCAATTTGCAAGAAGTACAAATACATAGACCTACTGAGATGGCCCTCGAAGAAATGTTGACCTACAACATGGTTTCCAAAAATTCCGCCCCAGACATTCAATGCTGATGATCAACTTGTCTCATAACATGCGGATTATCAGTTAAATAATAGTGAAAATTGTACCTGTTGACAGATCCGTTGTTATGGGATGACGCCTCATCCGTGAATAAAATATATTGGAAAAACGAAAGATCCTCCTGTATTTTCTGTCTTCCCCAGAAACAAAATTCGGAACGAAATTGAAAATCAGTATTACTCAGTTCTTTATGTAGCTGAATATGATATGCTTGATATCGATTTTTCTTCAGACTGCTTTGTACTGACCTCTTGCTTATGCCAGTTCCTTCACCAATGTCTTTTTGGTTCCTCATTGATGATAGGCTTTCTTCTTTTGTTTTTTGTAATTTACACCTCCCATTTACATGTCAAACTAATTGTTTAATTGACAGATGCATTTTTTCAGTCATGGCTATCTATTCAAAAACAAATTCGTATTCAAGGACCGTTTGAAATATAAATTTTTTTATATCTTGAAAAATATCACTTTTAGGTATAGGGAAGCTTAATATTTTTTGTAAGAAATTAGATGCAGAATAATATGAAATTTAAAAAAATATATGATTCCATTTAAAAAAAAAGAGTTACGACAATTTGAAATTTTAGAAAATGGCGTGTCTGATACAAAGGCAGGGTTCCTCAAAAGTGAAAATTTTTAACACTGGTACACAAACAGTACTTATGACCAACCATAGGAAAAAGAAAATTTCTTAAATTTTAAATACAACATCAGAATATTTTTTTTTGTGAACCTCCGCTTTTTACATTTTTTTCAGAAAAACGTCAATAACTCGGAAATGCCATATCGAAATTAAAAACCAAAAAAAGATTTAAGTTATAAAATACTATCCAAATTATAAAATGAAAAAATATACAGGGTGTTCCATTTAAAAAAAATGTTTGCTTTTGTTATACCGCAAAATTGGGACACCCTGTATATTTTAAAATAATTTTACGGCATAGAGATTTTTAATTCAATAAATTTTTATATGAAACATTTTTTTCTATCTCTTACGAGAAAGGCGCTAGGAAAGCTTGACGCACTGTTGCAGGACCCTGTATATATATACAGGGTTATTCACGCTATACGGCACGAAATATTGTGGCTAAAATACGTGACTTTCAAAAAATTTCACTTTGGGGATATATGGGGGTCTATTAGGGCTACTTTTTAAAATTATTTTCATAATATACAGGGTGTCCCAAAAACCCTAAAAGTATCAAAGTTGTGTTTTTTTTAATGAAACACCCTGTATTTTATTGCATTTTTGGATCCGTCTATAAAAATAAGTATGTGTTTTAATAAGGTTCCTATTACATAAACCTTAAGGTTTTTGAATTAATTTGAATTTTGTAAAAATGTAACCTAATTTTCATGTATCAAATACTTAAAAAATAAGTAAGTTATGCATACCAAATTTACACTGAAGTGTAACAATAGATCATATTTTATTTTCCAAGTATAATAAACTTGACATCTTATGCCGGGTGTAAAAAAATTGGAATTAAACAAATGAGAACTTTAAATGACTATAACTTCATTTATTTAAATGGAACGCTATATTTATTAATTTATCAGCACATGCACGTTTTAATTACCTATCGAATGGTATTTAAATATTAAGTGTTAAGTCTTCTCGTTTTTACAGAAAACGCCAAAATATTGTTTATTGCACCGTTTTAATACTTTTAAAGTAAAAATTTTAATGTATCTAGTTTTCTATCGTATTTAAAAACGTCAGATAATTAATTTAGTCTGTTAATTTAGTTTAAAAAGGATGTCTTTTGTTATAGTTGTGTTATTTTGCGTGTTTGTGTTAGATCGTTAGTAATCGTTATTGTTTGAACATGGTTGTTGTATGTCATTGTAAAAAATGAAAATTTACACAGATTTTCTTATACTGAGGTTTTTATAACTGACACTTTCAATTTCTTTAAACTGGTTTAATAGTCTCTCAAAAATAGCTGGCTTAGGGTGATTTCTTTCGGGAAACCTATAAGTATAAACTGAACTAGCCAATAAACAATTTTGATGACATTCTCCAAGCATAAAAATAATGCCAATAACCCCTTATTTTGAGTAAATCTTCATTTTTTACCAAAAACTACAACAGCGATGTTCAAACAATAACGATTACTAACGATCTAACACAAAAATGCAAAATAAGACAACTATAACAAAAGACAGGCTTTTTAAACTAAAATGACAGGCTAAATTAATTGTCTGACGTTTTTAAATACCATAAAAAACTAGATACATACAAATTTTTACTTAAAAAGTACTAAAACGGTGCAATAAACAATATTTTGGCGTTTTCTGCAAAAACGAGAAGACTTAACACTTAAGATTTAAATACCATTCGAAAGGTAATTAAAACGTGCATTTGCTGATAAATTAATAAATATAGCGTTCCATTTAAATAAATGAAGTTATAGCCATTTAAAGTTCTCATTTGTTTAATTCCAATTTTTTTACACCAGGCATAAGATGTCAAGTTTATTATACTTGGAAAATAAAATATGATCTATTGTTACATTTCAGTTTAAATTTGGTATGCATAACTTAATTATTTTTTAAGTATTTGAAACATGAAAATTAGGTTACATTTTTACAAAATTCAAATTATTTCAAAGACCTTAAGGTTTATGTAATAAAAACCTTATTAAAACACACACTTATTTTGATCGAAGGATCCAAAAATGTAATAAAATACAGGGTGTTTCATTAAAAAAAACACAACTTTGATACTTTTAGGGTTTTTGGGACACCCTGTATATTATGAAAGTAATTTTAAAAAGTAGCCCTAATAGACCCCCATATATCCCCAAAGTGAAACTTTTTGAAAGTCACGTATTTTGGCCACAATATTCCGTGCCGTATAGCGTGAATAACCCTGTATATATTATATTCTACTGCATATTGGGTAACTTTGTCCTAATTTAACCGACCTCTCTTCAAATAACCAATATACCCATGTTTGGGCTCCAAAACCTGGCACGGTGAGGTTTTTAGATATTTTCAATGGAGATCTCGGAAACTATAAGAGGTAGAAAAACGGTTAAATGGGGGGAGATGTGTAGTTTTAAGAGGCGAATAAAATTGTACTTTCAAGGTTTTCTAAAAATTTAACTAGATATTTTGAAAAAAGTAAAAAGATTTTCAAATCAATATATCCCGGTTATTATGATAGAAAAAAAACTGCAAAAGGCGAAGTTGTAGCTAATTTTATGCAGATTAATAAAAAAAAATTATCGCCACTATTTTCTGAGATATGAAAACTTACATTTTTTTTAAATGGAATCCATAGTTGGCTATGGGCTCATTCGATAGATTATTTTTCTCTTTAATCCAATATTACATATGACTTGGTTATAACTAAAATTATACTTTCCCCATTTAACCGTTTTTCTATATAGTTTCTTATAGTTTCCAAGATCCCCATAGAGAACATCTAAAAATACTCACCCTGTATTTATATGTATTTTCGTAAAATGTGTTATATCGTGGCAATCTTGTTTCGCCTCATTATACGAGGGTGCGTTTTTAACTTCCCGGAATGGCGGGGATGAAGGAAGCTGGGGGCGCTTGCGCAGGTACTAAAGTATTTAGTGACTAATGATTAGTATAAACACCACGTATTATCAAAACGAGGTCAGTAGTCTTTGAAATATTGCCGATCAAGCAATTCATCCAAAAAAATTTTGAAGTATAAAGAAAATAGAGTTCCGCGGCGTTATAAAGTTCCTCACCAAGCAAGGAAAAAGTTAACTTTCCGACCTGGGCGGTCGGTTGAGGTCACTACTTCTAACCTCATCGAAAAAATAACTTGCATCCTCCAAGCAAGTGTGAAGAAAAATCATCTCGCAGAAATGGTTGGAGTATCTGAAACAACAATTTTTAAGGTCCTCCATAATCATCTCGATCAGTCAAAAGTCAGTGCAAGATAGGAGCTTAGATTGCTCCCACCGCTGCGCGTCGAGTGTTCGCGTGCGTTTTTAAACCAATGTAATGAAGACAAGGATGTTTTTTGGAGCGAATTGGTGCTGGGGATGAAACTTGGGGTCATCACTACGAGCCTGAGTCTCAGCAAGATTACATGCAGTAGCATCAAAAGCTACCGTATCGCCTAAGAAATTTAAAGTGTCTCAGTCGGTAGGAATGCTCATGGCGACAGTTTTCTGGGACAACGAATTTTGTTGATTTATTATAAGGAAAAAGGTGTTTCAATAACTGTAGAATACTACGCTTAAATTTTAGAGGAATTAAAAGAGGCTATCAGAGAGAAAAGAAAAGGAAAATTAACCAAAGGTATCCTACTCGTGCACAACAATGCCCTTGTTCACAATAGTCGAGTTGGGTTGGCTGCTTTGCATATGGTGGGCTTCGATATCATTTATCGACCACTTTATAGCCCAGATGTGGCTCCCTGCGACTATCATATTTTTCCAAATTTGAAAACAGAGCTTTGAGGAAAGAACTTTTCTACCGACGAAGAAGTGCAGTTTCAGCTTATTTTTTAGAGAAGGATAAACCATTTTTATGAATGTATTTACAAGTTAATTCATACATCTGAGGAATGTGTTGGAGTTGCAGGTGAACATATCGAAAAATAAAATAATTTTGTAAAATCATTTCATCCCCTTCTATTCCACACCGCGAACATAAAAATGCACGCTCGTAGTTTGTCAGTGAAAGTATGTTTATTTACCAAAAATATTCGATTTCAATAAAATTCAAATTATTTGTGATGATTCTATTTTCAAGCTGTGTTTAAAAAGCCATATCAGATTTTAAAACTAAATGAGTCATCTAATCGATTTAAACGTTTTTCTAAATTTTTATTGTACTAAATGAATTAAATGTATATTAAACGGGCTATGAGAGAATAAACACTTCAATGTACCTGAAAAATATATTCCGTAACTATAATCCAGAAGGGCTGACGTGGCATGTTTCTGTACGGATTTTCACTTTGAGATGTTGGAGAATTGTCTTTCAGGATTTCCTTATATATAAATGGGGCGCTTAGTGCATTGAGAGTAACGTTGGATGCTATCCGTAGAACTATGGCCTCTTTAAATTATGTGTCTCGTCAGCAGTTATTATTTTCTTATATTTATTTTGAGCGTACTTCGTTCAATAACTTCAATAACTAATCCCCTAATGCGTTCGAGTTTTTCGCCGTTCACCTTGTTCTTGTTTTATTATTCCATTCTTGTATACTATAGGGATATATGTCCCTCGAAAAATAGAACTTTTCATACTGCCAGGTTAAAGAATGGCGTCATCTGGAAAATAATGCACGCATTCGTATTTGGATGCTTGATCTGAATTGCCCACAGTAACCTTATGTTTATTTTACATTAATGGAAAATAATGCAAAACAGAATATTCTTTTTTACACCATTAACAATGCAAATAGCTTAACACGGAAATGGGGAATATTGAATTTTATCGACATTTTATCAACTTATTTAATATGACAATATCATCAATTAAATTAGAAAATTAATTTAATTTGGATGAAATGAAACAAAAGTAAATTATATTTGAACTAGTGTATTATGTAAAATTTGAAAATAAAACAAATTACCAAATATTTTATAGTTCCTTACTTTGAATTTATTTGCATAGGGTTTCCGATTTCAAATATTTGAGTTATTTTAAACATTTAGTTAATACATACTATAATTGATTCTAGAACTTAATTCATATAGATAGCTTTGATGATATCAAATAGTTTTCTTAGAAAGCACAAATATTTTGTAAATAAGTCATTAGCAAAATGTGTTATTGTAAAAAGAGTGTGCAGCGATTTTAATTTTAAGAACTTAACACTTAACATAAGTGCAGTATTTGACAATAACTTTCAAAAGAGACTAAATTAAATTAAGCAGATTATATATACATATATATATATATATATATATATAAAAATCTAAGAGCAAAGTGGTGCATAATTACCGTCGCTATGTTTCAAAAATATTTCTAATCATCAGTAGCGTGCCGTGCTCCAGTGGCGTACCAAACTTATCTTTTTTTTTTTAATGGAATGCCCTATTTTTTATTGCAGATTTGGAAAGTTCTCGAAAAGTACTTATTTTTTTATCTAACATGTTATACCCTTCACTTTAGCGGTTTCGCTGTTATAACCCCTTCTTTCAAAATTGCGCCCCATTTTTGAGATTTTTTTGTAGAGAAACTAATTGACGCCGGCGCCTAAATTTTGAATTGAGGTACAGGTGAAGACCTCGTATACCTTCACATAATTTTTTTTCGGGTAATTTATGGAAAAAAAAATTTTTGGATTGATGTTGTCATTTTTTTCGAAAATTTCGGAAAAAAATTACGGCGTTGTACAGCCAAAACTCTAAATTTTTCATTGGTACAAAAAAAATACACATTGCATAACAAAATTTCGGAGAAAAAAGGAATTTCATCGCAAATGTCGGGAAACGTTTTCCGTTCCCAAGTGTGCCATGAGAAAACAAAAGATTGGTAATTGTCAAAGTAAATTATTAGACGCCAGTAGCAGCCATAAGTCATTTTTGATATTTCATCGAGGGGCACCTGAACGGCAACAGTTATTTGAGGTTCCTTCGCGACGACTTGGATGATCTCTTGGAAAATGTCCCTCTAGCCGCTCTACGACAGATAGTTTTCCAGCACGATGGGGCTCCTGCACATAATAGCCGTTTCGTTCGGGAATTTCTCGATGAAACGTTTCCGGACTCCTGGATTGGTCGTGGGGGTCCTGTGAGGTGGCCGCCAAGATCACCAGACCTCACTCCCCTTGACTTCTTCCTTTGGGGCCATATCAAAGATGAGGTTTACAGGACGGTAAATACTGTCGAGGATATGAGGGAGAGAATCCGCGCGGCTTTCCGCGGTATATCACCAGAAGTCCTTAGGGCAGTGTCTAGAGCCTGTGAGTCGAAGTTGCGGTTATGCCTCCAGCAGGAAGGTCATCATTTCGAACATTTAGTTTAAGTTGTTAAATTTTCTTTATCTGCATTTTTCATATCATGTTGAATAAATAGGTACATACTATTATGTTGACCGTATTTGTGTTTTTGTTTTCTCATGGCACACTTATGGACGGAAAACGTTTCCCGACATTTGCCATGAAATTCCTTTTTTTCTCCGAAATTTTGTTATGCAATATGTATTTTTTTTGTACAAATGTACAAAATTTAGAGTTTTGGCTGTACAACACCGTATTTTTTTTGGGGGGTGCCATTGAAATTTTCGAAAAAATGACAATATGCGAAGATCAATCAAAAATTATTTTTTTTCCATAAATTACCCAAAAAAAAATATGTTAAGGTATACGAGGTCTTAACCTGTACCTCAATTCAAAATTTAGGCGCCGGCATCAATTACTTTCTCTACAAAAAAAATCTCAAAAATGAGGCGC
This sequence comes from Ontholestes murinus, assembly GCA_963969525.1. Lineage (NCBI taxonomy): Eukaryota > Metazoa > Arthropoda > Insecta > Coleoptera > Staphylinidae > Ontholestes > Ontholestes murinus. Next base: position 733,527 of record OZ018398.1, read on the forward strand.
AATTTTGAAAGAAGGGGTTATTACAGCGAAACCGCTAAAGTGAAGGGTATAACATGTTTGATAAAAAAGTAAGTACTCTCCGAGCACTTTCCAAATCTGCAATAAAAAATAGGGCATTCCATTTAAAAAAAACATAAGTTTGGTACGCCACTGGAGTACGGCATGCCACTGATGATTAGAAATATTTTTGAAACATAGCGACGGTAATTATGCACCACTTTGCTCTTAGATTTTTGTCGATAGCTTTTATCGTAAGGGAGCTATGCTCCGAGGCGTCTTAAGTGCCAAACCTGGTATATACAGGGTGAGTTTTTTTAGATGTTCTCTATGGGGATCTCGGAAACTATAAGAGATAGAGAAACGGTTAAATGGGTAAAGAAGTGTAGATTTACGAGACGAATAAAATTCCACTTTCAAAGTTTTCAAAAAAGTCAAGGGTAACTAGATATTTTGAAAAAAGTAAAAAGTGTCAATTTTTTCAAATCAATATATCTCGATTATTATAACAGATAGAAAAAACTGTAAAGAACAAAGTTTTAGACAATTTTATGTAGATTAATAAAAAATAATCAGAAAATTTTTATCGCCATTATTTTCCGAGATATGTCGCAAACTTAAATTTTTTTTAATGGAAACCATAGTTGGCTATGACCTCATTCAAAAGGTAATTTTTTTCTCTTTAATCCAATATGACATACGACATAGTTATTTCTAAAAATAAGTGAGTTATAGTCATTTTAAGTTTTATTATAAATAAAAATGGGTAGCCATAAAAAAGATGAAACTAAATAATAATATTTTGACTTTTTGACCATATTTTTTTAATATTAAAATTTCTCTCCCATTAATATATTGATAATTACAGAATTACTTTATGATGTTGTTTTATTTTGGTTTATCTCTGTAACACTAATAACTATATATATTTAGTTTGATGTTTTCGCGGGTATGGTATGTTGTAGCTGGTTTTCGGGTGTTATACTCCGCGTGGTTTGTAAATTATATTCACGACGTCTCTCTGCCATCTTTTTCAAGTGTTTACTCTTGTTTGGTCAAGGTAATACTTAATAAAAGTATTATATATATATATATATATATATATATATATATATATATATATATATATATATTAGTTAATTTATCGTATATATATAATTATATGTAACTAAAATCTTAGTTTGATTTCACCTGCAAGATTAAAATGAAACGAAACTAAATAACCCCATAAATTTTGTTGGAAACTGACATTCACTTAATAAAAGTATTATATATATATATATTAGTTAATTTATCGTATATATATAATTATATGTAACTAAAATCTTAGTTTGATTTCACCTGCAAGATTAAAATGAAACGAAACTAAATAACCCCATAAATTTTGTTGGAAACTGACATTCAATAATAGGTATGCCCGAGCTTGATTAAATGTTCCCATTATATTCATTTTAGTGCACTTATCTCGGAAATTCTCCGTGTAATTATTTTAATTGTTCCTTACAATTATGTAATACTTGTATAATTTATATGAAATTCCTATACCTTTTGTACAATTAAATGATCAAGTTTTTATTTTTTTTTTATTATGGTATCCATATATTTTTAATTTAAACATCTTATTTATTTTGAAAGAAAATATGAAAAAGCAAATACGAATTTTTACCAAGCTTTTAATACGGAACAAGGCCCAAAGTTTAAAATTTCCACATTAAAATTATGATTTTTGAAATACACATAATTATTAAGTAAAATTATGTTTGTATGTTTTTCTCAAGAACATCATTCCAACATCTTAGCCGTTCGAATAAAATTTTATTATTTTATTTGCCAAAAGAGCTTAAAATATTTAAGTACAAATTTGTGCACCGGAAGTGACTGTAAAGACCATTAACATTAGGGTTGTTTTAATAAGTTACGGAAAATAAAAAAAAATGGATAAATGTCCTTAAAACAATATGTTGAGGTAAGTAATGGCCGACTTGTTAAGAATAATCAAAAGTCGAAAATCGGGGGAGATCTGTGCAAAATTTCTAAAAATGCCTCCAGGTGGTTATAAAAACAAATGTAGTTTGTGGTTTATTTACTATTATAAATTAGGAAATCTTTTCAATGTTGCAGTGAATAGAAATTGCGATTTATGATAGTCCCCAAAACGGCGACGGAACAGGTAGTAAAGGACTGCAACGGAAGAAATATGTCATTGTAAAATAACTTGAATTTCATATATACTTATTACTTTACTTAGCCGAATTAGTACGACTAGGCGTTACCTAATATTTGAGTAGTGGCTGGTACACTTTTAATTCTTGTCGACTCGTGAGATTAATTGCCGAATCGTAATATTTAATTTAATTAAATATAATATTTAGGACGATAAATGTTAGTGTTAATAATATTACAGTGCATATTATAGTTAAATAATTGCGAATATTTAAATTTAATTTTCTTTATTGATCCTTAAACAAAATACATACATACTATTTAACATATATATTATAACAAAAATTTGTAATTAAAATAACTAGGTTCAACTGATGTAAATATACCAATAAGCTATTGATTTATGATCTACCATTTATTACGATATCTTTAAGCAATATTGAATTTTGCATGCACATAGGTACAGTTTATGTGATGTACCATTATACCAATGTAATTCCACACTTGGCGCGTATTATACGGCTGTTATCTAACATATTCCCCTATTTACCTTTCTGCTTATTATTATTCCTCGTAGACGCGAAATCCCTCCTTCTTTAGCTATTGTGTCCTCAGTTACCTGCAATATGTCAACAAATAAACGAGTTTAATGGTGTACTTAACCTGCAACATTTATATAACGTAATTTAAATTTACCATCACTGGGTTGCCTCTCATTCCACATAAATTTCAGACCAAGCGCGAGGAAATAATAAATGTGCCTAAATAAACATCAACATAAAAAAATATAATGTATCGCATAGTATATTTTAAAGCAAATGTCTCGTAACTTTTACTAATAATTTAAAGAACAAGTAAATTAAAATACGCCGTACATTAATCACATGCTAATAGAATTTACAAACTTTAGCAAACCTAAAGTATAATAATATACAACACAAGCAACAAAACAGCAATAAGACGCATGAAGGATGTAACAAATTCAACGTAGAGAGACATGCTAGCCAAGCACACCAAAATTCAAACATACTTTATTCCTTAATAATAAAGAAATGTTTATTATTATTTAGACTTTACACGAATATTTCATCATTATTAATGAATGGATAGAAAGAGATTAGTTTGCTTGACCTATGAAATAGAATCTCATTTTCAAAGCGTTCGCATTTAAATAACGTTATTTATTTATTTATTTATTTATACATCTTTATACTCCTTTCTTTAAAAAAATATATTTACAAAAATTCAATTAAAAAAAAAAATGTAACATACTTCAAATTTTGGCCGAAAGGAGCACGGGCGGAGTTCACAATTATAAAGTGTTCTTCCACTCAAACCCTTCATTTTCCATGATGCCGAGGGAGTATATATCCTCTTGCACTTCCGGTTTCTTTTATTAATGCTTCTATTTACTGTTTTTGTCCCCTTTTAGGAGAGGCTTTTTTGGCTGTTAATGTCAGCATGACAGATATATGATATTAAAGACAGTGCTGGCTTCGTTAGCTTGTCTACACAAACATAAAAGTATTACTACATCGTCTGATTCTATTACTAGAACTAAGCACTTGCTTTTGGTTAATTCAATTTTCAACGCAAAATTGAAATTAGACATTATGTACAAATCAGGAGTTTATAGTTTAACATGCCCGTAATGTAAATCAGTGTACATCGGGCAATCTGGTCGCAATTTTTATATACGTTTAAAAGAAAACGAACGATCATATAAATTAAAACAAAATAATTCAACTTTTGCAAATCATTCATTAGAAACAGGACATAAATTTGACAGAGATGTACTTTCGGTAATCCATATCACCGACAAAGGCAAACAGATGGATTTACTGGAAGCCTTGGAATTACACAAAACAAATATTAATCCGGGAATTTCCGTCATTAACGATCAGGTTGACCTGTTGTACATCCCTCTATTTGAAGCTTTTAGTATATATACCTGCATTATTGTTAATTTAAGTACAGTTTGATAATGATTACCTTATAATTGAAAAAATATAATTGGTATAAAAAAGTTAAGTATATTTTTTATTTATAAATTATCGCTTTTAATTTAGCTGCAGATACTCCTTTTAAAGTACTTCATTGAAAGTTTTTGATATTTCCAAGCAACGGATTTCTGGCTAATACATCGACAAATATTGAATGATACAAAAGTAAGTTTTTCTGTCTAATAAACCCTAAATAATTAAATGTACACAAATTAAACAGTTTGCGAGTGAATATGGTATGACAAATTTAGAACAAAAATGAATTTACTTTCATGTAATTAAAAATTGAATACCAAAAAAATTCAATGATTTAACACTCAAGTTTATATTCATCTGAAAACAAGTGTTTCGATCTTTCGATCTCATCAGTACAGTTTTATTATAAAATTGATTTTAAATACAAAGAATGACCTTTACTAAAATAAATATAATGAAATGTAAATAACTTACTTTGGCATTAGATTAGTGAATTCTACAGAAATTATTAAATTCTCAATTAAAGAAAATACCCACTTAGAGCATAATTTAATAATAAAAAAAGTTATTTACGTTGTAGAAAATTAACTAATAGAAAAAACGAAGCTATTTTGTAAATTTCGTGAATCTACAACACTGAGTCATACTAGTTGTTTACCATAAATCCCACCTCATTTCCTTCAGAACAAAATGTAATTCATTGCAGGTAAAATAAATACTGTGATATTATTTATAGCTTTCAAAGGCGGGATAATAATAAGTGTAAATACATTCCTTTCTGGAATACTTGCTGCTTTCGTGATCTCTATCTATAATTAAAAACAAACAAAATTGTTTTCAAACCTAAACGAAACAAGTTAAACCACCACTCTTTTAGTAATACTGGAAATATCAGGCAGGTAAATGTATTATTACTGTAATTTAATTAAAAAGTTAATGTAATAAAATGTGTCCTTTATATACTCGCTAAACAGACGGGCTAGACCCTGGAAAAGGGATAGTGCCGAACGCACACGAAACTCGTTACGAAAATTGTATTTCCCTTCCAATGTATAAACAGCTGTTGCCTATTTTACGAAGACAGGGCACTTTCCAGCTGCATACGAGGGCATTCTTGTTTCCTACTAGTGAAACTTACTTCAATAACATTATCCAGAAATTGCACATTAGAAAATGAATTATTTTATTAATGCCCTAACTATATTCAATTTCCGGTAATTAACTAATAAAAAAGACAATAATAGTTTAATGACAAGTTTTACGATCTCCATAAAACAAATTATTTAAATATTAATTCAAAACTCAAAAATTTTCGTTGTGCCATACTATGGAAACATATTTATTAATCAAAGGGAAAACAAGCAATAACCCCACTCATTATATACTTTGTCTTTTTCTCAAATACTACGTCCTACATAAAAAAATAATAGTTAATTCTATAAATCTCTAGTATTTAGTTATATAATTTTCCAGTAATAATATATATTATGATATAATATGAGTATAAATTAGCCAGCAATGGCTAAAATATTGTCTAAATGGGCAAAATATACTACTGGTGAGGATGCCTTCATCTTGTATTATAGGTTTGAGTGAAAGAACACTACGTGAACTCCGCCCGCATATCCTCTGCTCCAAATTGTTAAGTGTTTATATATTTATATAATTAGTTAGAACATTTCTTTAAGTGGACATATAAAGCAAAATTAATCAATAAAGTAAGGAACAAATTCAGTTAATGCAAAACAAATATTTTTTGGATAAAATCCTCGAACAGGTCGATTTTGTTTTATAAAACCTCACATTTTTGAGGAAAAATCTATTTTCGTATGTCATTTGTATGTGGGTAATGATGTCATCAACTTGTTTCAAATGGCAACCCCCCATTTTTTGTATTCATTTTGAGAGACCCATCCATTGTCGAATTGGCAGTATAAAAATATTGCTACTTTTTGAGCACCTAAATGACAATTGAATGTTATGCAATAGTTAATATAATTTTTATAAAAAATAAACGAATATTTCTTGAATAATAAAAAAAAAATAAATTAATTAAGTGTTCTAAATGCCGTCCAATAACTTTTTGACAATATGCAAGTCTGTGTAAAATTTCTTCTTACACATTATGAATGACTTCTGGGGAAATATATCGCATTTCATTTCGAATGCGATCTCGTAGTTCGACTAAACTATATGGTGTTCTGCAGTAAACTTTTTGTTATAAATAACCTCATGAAAAAACAAATCAATAGGCGTAAGATCTGGGAATCTTGCGAGCCATTCTATCAGTCATCGTCTGTCAATCCACCTCTAAGGAAAGATATCGCTTAAAAATTCATGCATAGTGTGGAGGTGCTCCACCTTGCTGAAACCAAAGTGTTTTATCTGGAATGTCAGGATTATTGTCGTTTGGGAAAATTACTGTAAGCGCTAGAACTAAGGCATTTTGCAAAAATTCCAAATTTCTTTCCTTATAAGAGTTTCTTCGAAGAAAACAGGCCCAAGTATTCTGTTTGCGACTATTCCGGCCTACACATTTAATTTTTGTGGATGTTGAGTCTGTGCTTTAACCATCCAATGAAGATTCGACTCCAATACCTTTAATTTTGACGGTTCACTAAAGTAATAGCTGGTGTAAATTTGAATTTGTCTGACAAAGCTTCATCATCGTTTCACAGAATTGAAGTCGCCGGTCGGTGTCGTCTTCGTTGAATTCTTACACGAGCTGAATTTTGTAGGCACAATATTTTTCTTCCCTCGTGGTACGAAGCACTGTCGTCTGACTAACTTCGTTTTCTCGTCTAGAAGTACTATGAGGTCTTCCATACTTAACATAATGTCAATTGTTTATTATCGGTAAATTGTGGACATCCAGATTTGGGTGTATCTTTAACACCACCAGTTTCTCAGAATTTGGACTCAATCGTATTAATTGTGGATCGGGTGATTCTGATATTTTGCATTAAATAAATTGATACCTCCTGCTGAATTCTCGTTTTATTTCCACATCCGATGAAAATCAAAATTTCAATTCTTTGTGTCACAGTTAAATGTACCATATTAAAATTGCAATTTAGTAACACTAATACGTTAACATCTCCACAATTAAATGACTAATGTTCTGATTCACTGACATTAAATATCATGGATATCTCGAAAAATATGATAAAAACTTCTCTTCTTAGCAACGTACTTTTTTGCTCTATTTTAGTTGTCTTAAGTTTTTATTTTCCACGTACAAAATATGGGAAAGTATTTTTTTGTGATACAGCCGTACAGCTTTCGAACTGAAACATTAAACTAAAGTTTTATCATTAAAGGGAAGAACTGAAATAAATATTTAAAATTCTACAAATTTCAGGATCTTGACGTTTGAGAAACTTACTACAGTCGCTGGAACTAGGTCATTTTGCAAAAAATATCTTTCACTTGCAATACCTGCAATTTTGGCGGTTCACTGTGCCGTTTAGACAAAACGTAGCTTCATCGGAAAAAAGTATTTGTTGGTGTAAATTTGGATTTGTTTGAATTTTAGTCACCGGTCGGGGCCGTCTTCGTTGAGTTCTTACACAAACTGAATTTTGCAGGGAAAATATGTTTCTTTCCTAATGTAACGTAGTACTGTTGTCTGACTAACTTATTTTTCTGAGGCAACTGTTTAAGAGGTTTCTCTTTCATACTTAACAAAATGCCAATTGTTTTATTTTCTGTAATTTATGGACGTCCAGATTTTGGTATATCTTTTACACCACGAGTTTCTCTGAATTTTGACTCAATCTTACTAATTGTGGATCGGGAGATCAGGTGATTTGGATAGTTTGCATTAAATAAGTAGCATATCTCCTGCTAAGTTCTGATCTTATTTCCACATTCGATGAAAATTTTAATTCTTAATTTGATAATAACTTCTCTTTTTTTATTTTAGTTGTTTTAATGTTTTAGAATTGACAAGCTTTTCAAAAGAATTCTTTCACTGGAAGTGGGGGTTTACTTGAAACTTTGTTTGGTTTTCCAATTTTTTTTTGTAAATATTTAAAATGAAATAAAAATTTTCAAGTAATATTTGGCGTCAATAAAAAAATTGAATAATTTTCTTGCTTATTATTATTAATAAGAAATTATAGAATCCAAATCATAATTATTTGTTATGCAACTGATAATTTTCTATAATTATTTGTTATGCAACTAAAATACTAAAATGAACAATTTACAAAGAATAACTTTTTCACAAAATCCAAATATTTTTTTCAATACATGGAAATTATCATGATGGTCACATCACCATTTTTCACTTTAAATCGCTATTTTCTCGAAAATTTTAATATGTATAGTGGCATCATTTTTATATGGTCAATTCGACAATGAACGAGTCTCTCAAAATGAATTAAAAAAATGGGGGGTTGCCATTTGAAAAAAAATGATGACGTAATGTACTCACAAACAAATGACATATGAAAATAGATTTTTTCTTAAAAATTTGAGATATAAAACAAAATCGACCTATTGAGGACTTTATCCAAAAGATTTTTCTTTCGCATTTACTCAATTCTTTAGTCGCGCACTGTATATACAGGTTGCTTTTTTTAGATGTTCTCTATGGGGATCACGGAAATCATAAGAGATAGAAAAACCGCTAAATGGGGAAGGAGGTGTAGTTTTCAGAGGCAAATAAAATTGCACTTGCACAGTCAAGGGTAACTAGATATTTCGAAGCGTCAATTTTTTCAAATCAATATATCTCAGTTATTATGACACATACAAAAGAACAACGGTGTTCGCAAGTAATTAAAATATACTGTAATATCTCTTGATCATTTCTAATAGATTTGGTTGCATTATGTATGAGCCAATGATCTTCATTTCTGTTGTGTATTATTCCCGTATTTCGGGGTAATAATGATGTACATAAATTAACTGTAAATTTACTTTATTCTGGATAATAAATTAAAACGTTACAATTTCCTATTGTACTAGAATACACGTTAGACTTTAGGGCTCTTCAAACAAAGAATTGCATTAATTTGAATCCACTTTATTGTCGAGTCTTCTGCTCTACCTATACACCACTTTCTAGGTAGGTATTATTTATGTAGTTTTGAATATTTGATTGAAAATGGTGCCCCATTATATATTAACCGCATATATCTTCTTAAATCTAATGGAAAATCCTTATTTAAATGTATAAAACAAAGTCTAAATAATAATTTTTCATTTAGGTGGTTAGGCAAAATGACGTAGCCAATAAAGAAATTTCCTATTAATCCTACCCAAGCATTGATTCTAAATTCAAATTGATATTATTGTTTCTTTACAGCTTGATTATTTTGATTTGACATATGTTTGTTATGTAAATTTGTGATGCCTCGTAAATTTGCCTAGTCAATAAATAAAATTTTATTATGACAAAATCAGTAGTAGAAAATGAGGTGGATACAGTAATTTTTCTTTAATAATCCTATAGAAAGCAGTTATAGAAATCTGTACTTGAAGCATCTAATACTTTAATTTTGGGATTTTTTTGTCGCTACGATTAAAATATTTTCTCCCAAGTAAGTGTACATATCGCATGAGGCAACCCACGATTTAATTTCATAGAATAAATCTTCCTGTTTCTCAAAGAAGTGTTTCAATTAAAAAAAAATGGTTGGGATTTGGCACATTCCAAACAGATTCCTTGACAAAATCCAAGTACAAGCAACATATCTGTTTGTTCCGAATAATCATACCTTTTGTTAAACATAAACAATTGGACGTCAAAAGAAAAAAATAATGTATTTCAATCACGGTAAGGCAACCCTACAAAAATGCAAAGAAAATTGAACACCGCAATTATTTTTTACGAATATTTTGTTTTGTGTTTTTTTATTTAACACTAAATTTATAAATTACAATATTTTCAGCATAACCTCTTAATTTTAAGATAACGCGTATAATTAGTTTTAAATCATAAAATTTGTATATATCATTGAGAAAAAAATTAGTGAAGATTTGAACATTGTCATTATAGCTAACTTTCCATTACTTTTAATTAAAATGGTGTGAACGTTTATTGATTTATCTGTCTTTTTAAAACTGCTTGAATATTAAAACGATCCAAAACAAGCGTTTATTAAAATCTAATATAACTGCTTCAGCTTAATTTTGTTTTATATTTAGAAATTGTTATTTTTTTCGTCATTTTCTTTCCCTATATATACTATACAGGGAAAGTAGTTTTCGTGAAAATTATTAGAAAATTTTCATTAACGGAAATATCCGTTTTGAGGTCCCTTGAGACTATTCCACTAATTTCTGGAATTCGTACCAACGCGAACGTCTAGATGATATATTCTCTCAAAAGATGAAACTTTAAACTTAAGGTTTTATCGTTAAAAAGTGAAAAGCTTTTGGTGAACATTCATAAACCGGAAGTGGTTGTTTACTCGCGGCGTTTTTTTTTTGTTTTTTTCTCGCTATTTTTCTAAATTTGAAAAAAAACATATTTTATCATGCAAAAGTTAAGAATCAAAAATTAAGTAAATTATTAGGAATAGCCATTTTGTATTATTATTATTATTATATTATATTAGTCACCATTTTTAATTCATTATAATTGATTATTATTACAATTAAATAAAATTTAACAGAACCTTATTTAATTCTAACATTCTGACATTTCGTTTCAATAAAGAACAGTGGACGAAGTAATGAATTATTCGAATTTTTATTTTTATACTGAAATGATAAACCTACTATTTTAGAATTAAGTTTGTACTTTATTGAAAATAAGTGTAACCCAAACGTGCCAGGAAACTGCCGATAAAAGTATGGTACGCAACGATTGTTTTATTTCTTCTAACCATGTCAGTAACCAGTTCCATCAAGAGTGTAGTTTAGGAAGTATTAATTTTATTAATGTTATTTTATTTTAATTAATTAAAGCCATGCTTTAAATATGCTTTTTTGCTAAATTCGAATAATATGCATAGAAAATTAAAACCTATTTAGTATTTTAGATAAAGCAATAAGGTTTTTACTGCTTTATCTCAATTTTTTGTGTACGATTTTCACACTTATCCGAAAAATAAAACAAATTTAATAATGTTAATAACTACCTATTCTACACTGATTCTTTCTAATCTCTTCAGTATATTAAAAAACCTTGCTAAAATCCCTAGAATTTGTACACCATGCCGATTTCATCAATTAAGTGATTTCCAAAAAAGTCGCATTGTAGATATGAAAGATGTGGGCTTCAATTTAAGGGGAATAGCCCGAAAACTCGAAATAAACGTTCAGGTAGGCCTAGGATTATACAGGGTCAATAACGGTACCTGTCTGCTTGCGATACGTAATCTTCACGACACTTTGCGGCAAGTTCGAGATACTTTTGTTGCAGCAACAGGACGTATGGTTTCTAGGCAAATAGTTAATCGAAGGGTTCTTGTCTTGGGCCTTTATGCGTTCCGTCCGTTTTGGGTGCTACCAATAACTCCGCTGCACAAAGCTCGTGGCTTGGAATGGTGCCCAAGTTGCTTTAGTGATGAGTTCAGATTCTGCTTAGGAGGCTATGATGGATGTAGACGTGTATTTAGCGGTGAAGGGAAAAATGTAGAGTTTGCCTTAGAACGCCACATAGCCAATATCCCTGGCATCATGGTATGGGGCGCTATTTGGTTTGGAAGTAGGTCCCTGGTGTTCATTAGAGATAGTCTAACAGCCCAACCGTACATCGCTGATCGCTGAAGTTCTATAACCTGTTGCAATACCATACATTGAGGCTATCCCAAACGCCATTTTCAGCAAGACAACGGCATGCCACATACGGCCCGTCAAACCATACTTAGGTTATACAAAATTCTGAAAAAAAAAACATGCATGAAACAGCATTTGAACAACACTTCAACGATTGCCACAGCCACCAAGGACTTTAGACCAATTGTACATCTCTGTTCAACAGGCCTGGGACCGCTTTGCACAAGAAGACATTGATCACTTGATTCTGTCTATGCCTCGCCGAGTTAGAGAGTACTACAACAGCCGCAGCGGTACAACACATTATTAAATTTTTGTCAGTATTTTTTGTTCAACCTGCACCAAATTGTAATCGTTTGTTCTGACACAAAAACTGAACATACATTTAATACAAACATATGTTTCTTTCTGGGCGTAGCATTAATTTTGAGCTACAATGTATATTATTTGCATTTCATTTTATACTATGTCTATATTTCCACTGTACAAGAGCCCTTGACAATGGTTTAATAGTAAGATTAATTTTTATAGGTATTTATAAAAAAATGTGAATTTGATATTAAAATATTTTAATTACAAAAATTTTGGCATCTCATAATATTTATTAAATTATGATACTTATATGATATTTATAACATTAATTCGACATTTAATAAATGCCGATTTAAATATATTTAGAATCCATTGGATATTTAATTAATATTGATTTAAATTTCCGTCCATACAATTTGCATTAAATTAATTAAGAGCGGTCATTTTAACGAATTCTGTTTGGTTTACAATGACTGTAATATTATTTTTTAACTAGTTTATAAGGTTACATATTAAAAGACTAGCAAATGGAAGATTAAAAGTTTAAAACAAAACAAATTTCAAATCTTAAGTTGATAAATCGGAAGTATAATATTTAGTATAATTAGTTACACCTGATAGAGTATTAAAGTATATTTGACCAATGGTGCGCATGCGCACCATGTTGGAATAAAATGAATAATTTCTTTATGTTTTCTTTCATAGTCTCGTCATAGAAATAATTACCACGAGAGTGATCCTAAATATACTTTCGACAAATAACAGATTACCATTACTTAATCAATGCACTTTTACAACTCTGATAAAACTATTAAGGGTTAAATGTTTTAAGATTTGCAGTAGTAATCTTTAATCTTCTATACGGATACGCAAACTTATTTCACATGTTGAAAGACAAAGTTTAAAATTAGGTATATAATTAGTCATATTTGTTAAATTATTTTAAAGCAGCAATTTCGAAGGAAAATAGGAAAATTTTCCAAGTAATTTTCTGCTATATTAAATGAATTAATTAAAGCGTTCCTTTATAACTTCCTTGAAACTTTATTAGTGACTTGCACTAAACAAACCTAAATTAAAATACAGATAAACTCATAATTATCTAACAGATGGACCCCTAAATTCTGTATTTCTAGTGCCGCAGAGTTATGCCACCGGCGTAAAATACATGGTACTGACCTTTGGGCGTGCACAATTACAATTTTGTATTCAGGTATATTCTAGTGCCCCGAGTGAAGGTTTAAAAGAAATTCTCGATTCTTGCCTGTCCGTGAAATTAAAATATATAGGAATACTTATTCCTCTGACCAAAATATAATGATTTCTTATAACATACAATATCTATTTTGGTTCTGGTTTAAATCCATCGGTGGGCAGAGCGTTCCGCCGCACGTAGACCCAAATGGGCCCTTTGTGCGTCCTCCAGAATGCCAGGACTGCAGCAAGAGGGACTCTGAGGATGTCCGATGGATTTAGACATCCCTCTCCCATTGTGGACTTTCGTAGGTTGGATAATACGGGGCAGTCTAGAAGCACATGCTCCGCGGTTTCCTCTTCTGCTTCACACCCTCTGTAGATAAGATAAGGTTGTAGTCCCAGTTTTTTCAGGTGTGATCGTAAATTGCAGTGTCCTGTAAGAAGCCCTACGACCTTCCGTAGGTTTTCTCTGGACAGTTGCATACAGTATCTAGCCGTTTTGGTGTTCATTGCGATGATGTCTTTTAGACTCTACAGCCAGGTGTGTTGTTACATCGCTCCTTGTGGCATCTGATAGATGCAGTTTTCAGTAGGGTACTCAGATCTAGCAGAGAGGGCAGCAGGGAGGAGTTCGATCAGCTTACCGTTTGTCCGGATGTCTTCCTCGCCAAACCATCTGCTATTCTGTTCCCTCCGCTATTGTTGTGTCCTCTTACCCAGCATAGAGTTACCTCGTTGTCACGAGCAACTTCTTCCAGGGCTTCGCAGCATTCAACGTTAATGCTGAGGTTATTTTGCAGTTGGCAAAGGATTGCTGCTCTGCTGTCCGTTATAATGTGTATGTTTTTACCCTTAATCTTCTTGTCAGAGATTGCTTTTGCTGCATATAGTATTCCCATGAGTTCCACCATTGTTGGTGTACTCTTTATCTTACCTATAGCAGTACTGTTTTTTAGGGACAGGTTTTTCCAGAAAATTCCTAGACCAGCCCCTGCTTCCGTTGACGACCCATCAGTGTATATGTGGATGTCTTTGTGCTTGCTTCCTACTCCTGAGTTTTCGAATCTCAGGTCTATTTGAAGCTTCCTGTTGAAAATGTATTTTCGAGGGATGTTATCCACCGGCATCATAATCTCGGGATTGCTTTTACTTAGATCCTCTAAGATCATATGGTGTTCACCTCCTCCGTTGCTTACAAGCCATGTCATTGTTGCTCGAAGCCTTATAGCCGCCGCTGCTGCCTGTTCTCTGATAAATGTATCCAAGGGTGACAGGTGCAGCAGGGCTTCCATAGCCGCTGTTAGTGTTGTTCTCATGGCTCCTGTCGCGCTCAAAAAGGCGCTACGTTGAACGTGGTCTAGGAGCCTTACGTGGTCGTTTTTGGCCACCATATTAATGATGCATATGGCAACATTGACCGCACTATGGCTGTGTAGATCCATAGGGCTACCGTTGGAGACAATCCCCATGTTTTCTCCAGAGCTTGTCTGGACATGTGGGCATTCCAGTTTAGTTTTTTGTCTAGAAAATTCCCAAATATTTGACTCTATTTTTTTAGGGTGAGTTCTTCGCCCCGAAATCTGGTGGTTTGAAATCTTTAATCTTCCTTCTCCTTGTGAACAGTACCAGTTCCGTTTTGGTCGGATTTACGGATAAACTCTGGTATGTGCACCATTTTTTACTATGTCAAGAGCATCTGGCATACGTTTCGCTAGCATACTTTCCGTGTTGCAGGAAAGTAGGATCGTGATATCGTCGGCGTCCGGCATACAAGTTTCGTGTCGCCTATTGAAATCTTGGCTGTCCTCCATTACAGCATGTTGGAGATCCACTGGCTTAAAGCCACTGGAACTCCTCTGCATCGAAGTGCCGCTGTTATCTTTGGGAAGGAGGTCTTATCAAAGGCTCCTTCAATGTCCATAAAAGTTGCCAGGGTGAAGGTTTTTTGCTCGAAGGATCGATCAATTCTGCTCACTACGTTGTGCAGGGCCTAGTCCGTCAACTTGCTTTCACAGTATGCATGTTTATTGGGATGTAAAGGGTGTTTTACTAAGCCTGTTTCCCTGATGTATCGATCGCATAGCCTCTCAAGTATCTTTAATAGAAAAGATATGAGGCTAATTTGTCGGTATTCTTTCGCTGTGGTGTAGTCCAAGCTTCCTGGTTTTGGTATGAAGATTACTTTAGTTTCCCTCCATGCATAGGGTGTGCAGCTGAAGGCAATACACCCCCTGTACACGCCTACGAGGGTGTCCAGGATAACAACTTTGCCCCATTGTATAAGAGCCGGATAAATCCCGTCCAACCCTGGGGATTTGTATGGCGAGAAATTTCTTCTTGCCCAGTCTACCTTTTCCCTGGTAACGATTGAGCCCGCCAGGTCCCAATCCGGTTAGGTTAGGGACTCTGTGGAGGTATCCGTGGGGCTCCACTTCTGGTTAAAGGTACAGCCCGGGAAATGGGTCGTCAATAAAAGTTTGCCTGTGTTTTTAGGTGAGTCCGCATAAGAGTCGTCCTTCCTTTTAAAGCTAGTGAGTTTTGTAAGGAGTTTCTGGAGAGGGCCTATTTGAGACGTGATGTTTTCGAGGCATTTTCTACTTTCGAGCAGAAAAGCCTCCAGGTCTTTCTCTTTTTTTGTCTTACCAGTTTTTTATAATCGCGTTGTACTATTTTATATTTCTTTGGTGTTTGATGGTCAGGCACAGGAAGGTTTTGTTAATTAAAACAAACTTGTTTAACTTATAGGCCAACGTTTCGTTCGTTTTATTGCGAACTTCCTCAGGGCTCAAGTTTTAGTTTGTTAAGTTAGTAAACATTAATAATGTAATTTTAAGTGTTTATATTTTATATTTGTTTTATTCGGAATCGTTTTGCATATTCATGGCTCTGTTATGTGTCCTTCTTGTTTGTTTTTTCAGCGCCTCAAGTTCTGTGCACCACCACGCATTTGTGGGTCTCTCATCTACTCTATTTTTTAGAGGGCACGCTTTCTTATACTTCTGAAGGGCGTTAGTTATATTCTCCAGTTCGGGTATATTTTTTATTGGCTCTTTACCTAGATCTCTAGTTTTGGAGATCTTGGTGAGGGTCGTTTTGAAAATTTCCCTCTTGGTCAGTCTTGGATCCCTGTACTGGGTGGTGTTTGAGCCTTTTAATGTAATTTAGAATTTTATCCATCTATGGTCTGACTTTTTAAGATACGTGCCAGTTCTCTACATACCTTGTAATGTAAGTAATAGCAAGCGAAAGGTCGGTTCGTTACCTCTATTTACTATATCTAAGTTCCTACTTAGTATAAAGTCATGCAACAACTTACCCCTGCTGTTATTTTCTTGGCATCTCCATACCTGGTGGTGTGAGTTGGAGTCACACTCTACTAAGAGGGGTATGCCTGCCTTGTCACAGTGCACCACCAGTGCTTCCAGCTCCGAAGTTCGGGTGGGTTGGAAGCTTCTTGTGGAAGGTATGCTGATGCTAGTGTCAGATAGTTTTCTTAGTCTTTCAAGCATAGCCTTACAACAACCGCAAGGTCCTCGGTAGATAGGTGCTGCATGAAAATGGAATTGTATTTGTTAAGGTAGCATATGGCGGCCCTTGGTGTTTTACCTGCGGATACATAAAACAGATCATTGCATGGTTTATTTAGTCCATAAACCCTGTTTTTAAAAGCCCAGGATTCTTGGATTAGAGCGATGCAATCCTGCACCATCAAGCTCTCAGCCTAAGGTGGCCGTCGCAACTTTGCAATGATGCAGGTTGCATTGAATTACCTCTCTGGGTATTACGTTTTTTCTTACCTTCTCTTTACCTTTTTCTTTTATTGTAGGATCAGATGAAGGCTGTTCGTCTTAGCTTTTGGGGTGGTATCCGCTACAATTACGTAGCACCAGGGGTCTCGACCGCTGCCTCTGGGTTTGTCACCGATCCCTGGGCTACCTCGACCTCCATTGAAGTCTCGGACTCACACGTGTCTGTGAGTCCTTTCTTTATTTCTACAGGGATGTATATATTTCAGCTTCGTCCCCTTCTTTTCGATGGCCTCAGCGTCCGCCTTGTCTCCTTGGTTAGTGTCGGCAGCTGGTCAACACCAACTGTCACGAGGGTCTTTCCACATCACTCTTCTGACTAGACACTCACCTTGGCCTTCAGCCACTCTAGAGTTGCCTCGTCGTCGCAGGTGGCCCTAAGAATTTCCCCCGCCACATGTACACCACTGAAGAGTGGGATGGTCTCGCTCCCACTCTGGAAATGATCGTTTGAGCTTCTCCAGAGGCCCGCTTTGACTTTCCCTGCCACTTCCTCTGAGATCTTACCCAGGGGATTGGCAGGGTTAATCAGAGCGACCCTCAGGTGGCTACTTGCCGCCTGCTTATACGATTTTATTTGTCCCTTAGTGGGAATTTTCATCGATTTCCTTGTGTTCGTCTTTGCCCTCATCCTATTGCCAGGGGGAGTTCCAGATGATCCCTCGGATCTCGGCCTTTTGTTTTTCTCTGGCACGGGTTGCTTCTCTTTCGAGTGGCTCGTACTGGCCTTCGCTGCTTCTTCTGCCAGACGAGCCTTCTTACGCCTACGTATTTCCGTACCATTGCGGTTTTTCTTCTTTTTTTGGGTACTGCCATGTCCCACCAGTGTCACTGGTAGCTCCTGTGGCAGTAACCATGGAGGGGTTTTTATTTTTATTTGGGGCATGCGAGGATGTCTCAGAAAGATGACTTAGGCCCGCCTGCGATGAGCCCTCCTGTTTGTTCACATAAATTGAGATGATTTTGTTCTCTTTTTAAATATTTTTACTGAGTAACTAGCTTGTATCGCCTGTAAACTTAACTCCAGAGTTTTATCGGCATTACTGCACCGTTATCACAAAACATATGCAAGACATAACAGTTAATAGTTAAAACAACTACTCCTCGTACTAATGCACTGCCAGCCATTGAATTAAATAAGTATTAGCTGCCGTCACTTAAATCACATTAAGTACACTCCGACAATACAAATAAATATATAAATTTCAAAATTACGACAAAATGTAAAATGACTCGCCTGATGATAAAACAGACAAAATAACAATATTAATTTGTAGATCAAGCACACTTATTAAATAAGCGGTAATAAAAATATGAATAAAATTTTAAAATAAATAACCAAAATAATGTCAAAATTCTCCACAACCATTTTCGAATTCATAATCATGCACTATTCACATCTACCAACAACTACTTAATAAGTGTATGTGGAAACACCTCAAAGAAAAATCTATCTGCACTGCAAATACAACAAAATAAAATCTTAAAGACACTATACTCGTTGGACAGAAGAACTCCCACCTACAATATATATGAAGAACTACAACAACTAAATATAAATAAGATGTTTACAATGAACAATATACTCACATTGTATAAAATCCAAAACAATCTAGTAAAAACAAATACAACTTTAACGCTAAACAGGGAAATACATAATTATAAAACAAGACGAAAATCACAATTCAGACCAGAAACATCAACGACAGCAAAGTACAATCAGGCACTAACAACAGAAACCATAAGAATATACAACCGTTTACCGAATTCAATACAGAATTTAAAATACATACCATTTAAATTGAAAATAAAACATTTACTTATCAATGATAGAATGACATAGGCACAACTACAACAGTATTAAAAAAAATCCCCAAGCAAGCTCTCAATACCGATAGCCCGAGATGGAGTTCACACCTACCAATCCCGAGGCGAGGACGGAGAGATGAAGCAGTTTGTTTTTTATGTGTGTTCAAAATTAATTAATATTAATGTACATACAGAAATAAAATAAATTATTATTATTAAATTTAAATAACATCTTTTCATGACAACTGACAAAGACTGGCAGAAAGACCATGGGTCGATAGCCGTAAAATAAATCAGTTGTATTATTGTAAATACCTAATGTAAAAAAAATAATAAAAAAAGATGTTTGCCTCTCTGTCAAAATTCAAAATAAATGTATGTATAGCGTTAATACAAACCAAAATAATTATGAATTTTTATAAAACATTTTATGTTATTGCATACAACCAGAACTATAATCTAGCATAATATATATTTTTTACTGTTTATGAATGTCCTTTATAAATAGGGAAAATTATCAATTAAAAGAAAAAGAAATTTCCACAGCTTTTAGAGGAGAAAATATACATAACTGAAATACTTCAAGTTACATATAAGCAATAATAACTATAACTTGAATTGTTTTTTGTAAAGAAGGCAGCTATTTCGAAAAGAGCGAGGGGAAATGAAATGTGTCAATTTTATTAATATTATCGTAGTACAGGATTTCTCTTAAAATATTTCAACAGAAATGTATTAATAAAACGCACTTTTCGATTAGTTATTAGTATTGTTACCTTGAATGTTGTATTTTTTTAAGTAAATCTTTTAGATTGATTGTAAGCATATTCTCGCTGAATACTATTATTACAGATAATGGAGTAGATTGAATTTGTAATCAATATCTGAACGTTATTACATTACGTTACAATGGAACGTAGAGAATATTAAATGCTATAGTAATTCTAGTTGAACTACTTTGAAATTAATTCAGACGTAGGTAGTATTACGTGCTATTATATAAATTCGTATCTGCAACTGTGTAACTTTGAAGCTGTCTTACGTAGGATATTATTAGACAAGTTCGACATGAACACGATATCTTATAAATAAAACAAGATTGTTTATTATCTCAAACTAAACAACGAATATAAGTACTTCAGTAATTAATAATAGCGATATATAAATTGGGTCAAAAAGTATTGAATTAATGTCTCTTTTAAATTATAATATAAAAAATCCAGCTAACAGTTAAAACAACTACTCCCCGTACTAAAGCAACGCCAGACATTGAATGACATAACTTATTATTTTTTTCATTATTAATTATATTAATACTGCACTCAATTTTCAATATTTAAAGATTCAACGTAGAATTTCGCGTATCAATTGCAATGTTATGTTTAAAGTATTCGTGTCTACTATTGTAGTTTCTTCGTATAGTATACTTTAAACGTAAAATTTGTAGACGTAATCATAACAAGTTATAGAAATAACAATCATAACAAATTGTAGAAAATTAACTAAATATGGTAATAAAATGCATAAGAGACTATACTTAGCATATACGAAAACTTGTATGTTGAATAATAAATAAGGCATAACATAATAGTATATTATTCTACGAGTGGTAATGGAGACAATAATTCACGCGGATGAAATTTGCAGCACGGGCCGCTAGGCGAGTGCTGTAATCATCCAAGTGATATTTTTTGACATTTGTCAATTTGCAGCTAACCTAAAAATATAGATTCAGACAAAAAACCATGACAACCTGATCGATAACAGTGAGTTATAATTCATAACTTACGCTATTGAATTATATATACCATTATTTGTACTCATCTAGATGAATAATAAATATATAACCCAATAGGAGAAGACAAATACATTAAAAATTAATACTATCAACTTATGCCTACAGTTTAATACTTAAATAAATATTATATGGTAAGACCATAATCGTTCTAAATGATGGGTGCCAAACATACTATAATCAGTATAGTTGTACCTGTATTTTTTATACATTTTTCAATATGTATAACAATTTTAAGTAAACTTTAAATTTAAAATTATATTGATGTAATAAAGTATAGTGTTAGAAAAAAGTTACTGTGTTTCAATTCAAATGTACCACCAAGTAAGGCAGAGGCGCATCAAAAAATGAAAGATTTAATATTCTATCGAGATTTTTGTGACACGTTATGTTATTGGTAAATATATAGTTTATGATAATATTTTATATGTTTCAAATAATAAAGAATAAAGATAATAATGAAAGATTTTATATTTTATCGAGATTTTTTTGACACGTTATGTTATTGGAAAATATGATACGATATGTTTGATATAATAATAAAATCAACGTTTTCGATTCAAAATTTAAAAAAAAATGCCAAGTTTTAGTTAAAAAATATTATTGTTATAATTGTTGCTGTGGAAATTTTCTCTGGTTTGTCGGTGGTTATCCTCTCAAATAGATGGCAGTTTCATGTTAATATATTAAAACAAAAATTAAATTTTATTATTTGATTTTGATTTAAATTATGTAAGCCTTAGTTCTTAATAATAAAATAAAATAAGGTTTAAAAGTACAAATTGTTAACTAAGAAAGTTTTACTGTAATGAGCCAACGATTATTTTAAGAAATGTTTGTTGTTTTTTCTAATATATTAAATATTGGAGTCCCTGTTTATGTCTAGTGATTTTCTGTCCTCTATGGGAACTTATTCTTTCTCCATCAATAATATAAACTTAAAGACATTTGCTGTTTGATATGAATCCACTGGTAATCTGCATAAAAATATACTTATATTTGTGTGAAAATTAACCAACTTCTCTCCTACTCTCGAAACTCGTGGATCTTTTACATCTCCCACATAATATTTGATTTTTTTCAAATTCATCTTTAGTTAAACTTGGAATCTACATCACAGTAGCGATACGTTTTCATATTTTACTTAAATTTGCTAGCGGCATCTTTAACTTGATGTTCTATATTAATATTCTAATGGCTATGTCATATTAACTCCAGTTATTAATAGTTAATTATTAATTTTAAAAAAAATATATTAAAACATTTCTTAAATGTTCAATAACCGATATTGATTTATACAAAAGAAATGCGTGTTGCAAATAGCACAACTATTTAAACATCACTAGTTTGAATGTTAATAATAGGTAGTTGATTGAAAAATCTTCATAATGGTGCAGTGGCGGAACTAGTCGGATATTAAAATTAAAAAAAAATTCTCGACCCATCCAGAGCATTCAACTAAAGTGAAACAAACCAAGTGAATTTTTAATCAACTACCTATTATTAACATATTGTGACAACAAGTGATTAATGAGAAACAAATATAAGATATAGTTTGAATGTATTTATTTCTGTAAAATAAACTAAAAAATAATTCAATTATTGTTCCCTGTCCACAACAGCCACGGACGATCTATTTTGGATCTCATCAGCGTAGCCTAGTTGGAGACAGCGAATCGAAATTTACTTTGGAGTATTTAACTCTCCGAGTTAACCATCGATTACGATATTACCTTAACGATGCCATCTATTTCTAAACATTGCACTAGATCCCAATACATAAAGACGAATCAACTTAGATCTTATTTAAATAAAGTAAAAGAACGCCAATGACAACAAACTTCTGCAAAATGCTCAGTATGGTTTTAGAAAAGGACGTTGCATCACAGATGCTATTATATACTTCACGGAAACTATCATTGATCGTTACGAAGAAGGATCAATATTTAGAGCTAGTTTTCTCGATCTATCCAGAGCATTCGCCTAAGTCCCACATGAAATATTGGTAAGGAAGATGTCTTTTTTAACTTGCATCCCAATAGTTGTTTGCTGATGTCGTATGTTTCGGGTTGAACTCAATGTGTCTTGAGTGAAGAAAATGTGTCCGACAAGCTGCCACTAATACATGGTGTGCCACAGGGCTCAATTCACGGCCCTCTTTTATACTTAATTTATATAAATGATTTACCGGACACAGCGATAACGAATTCGAGCAGAGTTCTGTATGCCAATGATACGACCTTAACTAAATAAGGCGAAATAATTAGGCCAACTAAATAGATAGCACGCAGAAATAATTGAAATGGCTTCGAATTGGTTCATTAGTAACCGAGTTAAGCTAAATGATACCAAAACCAAATATCTCACTTCCACTCTGGCAAAGGGAATTAATCATAAGGAATCTGCGAAATTCTTAGCACCGGCTCTGCTATGTTCTAGCACATTTTTATTTCGGCGATTGGATTTCAGCGAAAAGTTTATTCATTATATTTCCCTGCTTATCTTGTATAAGAAAGCATTTTTTAAATTTGAATTTTATCTTTTATCATTTTAATAATCTGTGTTTTGAACTGTAGAATTTTAAATATTTTTAATCTGTTATAACTTATTTTAATTTTATCTATTGACCTATATAGATCCGTCGAATAGTTTCTTTTAGTGTAATGTCTACAAATCAAAGACCTTGCATGGACAAGGTTCTTAAATTTATTTTTCTCTTTGGCCCATGCATAAAATTTCCAGCGGCAAAGCCACCTTCCATTTATAATTCTATTTGTTTTTTATAGGCATATTAAAACATTATTGTTAAGATACCAATAAAGATTATTATTATTATTATTAACAGTGCAGAGTAATAGAATTAGAGTAAAGAAAATATCTAATTTCTCCTCTATAAAGAACGAACCCTTTCAGATATTTTGTACCGTAGAAACATATAGTCTTAACGAGTTCTTTGCATATAAATTCGAATAATAATATCGTAGAGGCACATACGCTTCTAATTTGTTTTCTATTGTACTATTTTTAGGTAATTTTGTTTATTTTTGTAATTATGACGTACTCAAATGAACAGGAAATATATTTTTGTCAACGTGATTAAATAATACTTACTATACCACTAAATATATTTTCAAATGCTGAATATCCCCAACACTTCTTGCATTAAATATTATCAGAAAATAATTTCTATGTTTGTGCACCCTGCTTATTGTTACTAAATTTTACTCTACATCTATCAATAATCTTCGTTATTCCATCTCCAAATTTCTTGATATCACTAACTAGTGGCAATTGCAGTTAGGCGCCAAGGTTTATTCAATCTTTTTTTGCAAATCATTATCTGCAGGAGAGACCAATTGTATTCTAGCGACCTTCAATAAGTTTTAGAAGTACTTTGTAGGTAAAGCTTGGATTCATCTTGTAAACTACATTTGAAACCAGAATTTTCTTTTAGTATTATTTGGCTTAATTAATCGCAAGTTGTCTTTAATGACGTGTCCAGATATGTTGCTAAACAAATGACTTTAAAGGATTTATTATTTTGATCATTCTTGCGGCAGCTACCAAGTTTTCAGAATTTTTTGAAAATATCATAACCTGTAACTGCAAGCATAAGCTATTGTGTTTTTTCATATTGTGTTCTTCCATAAAAATGACATTTGGTCTAAATAATTAATTATTAATGGACATTATTCAACGTAAAAATGTGATCCCTACCTTCAACGCCCTTCGGGTTTTTTGAATAGTGATATATTGGGACATTTTAAAATTGAGCGATATTATTTGTTGTCTTTGTTTTTTAATTAATATGTTTTTTATCCTGGTTTCCGAAAACCTATTATTAACTACAGTAGTAAAGATGCGGCTTAGCTCATTATTATAATTTGTATCTGAAAGTGGGGTGTTAATTAACTGATGTATCATGGAATGAAGCTCTGCTAGTTTATGTGGCAATGGATGAAATGGTTGCATGTGAATGATTGTATCTGCATGAGTGGGTTTGTGATATATGTTAAGTTCATGTTTTCTGTTCACTCTGCTGATATTTATATCTAATAAATTGATTGATTGGTTAGATTATAATTCCATTGTGAATTATATGCTATTATAAATACTATTGATAAAATTTAAAAAAAGATTGTAGTTGTCTATTCGTGCCTATGAAATAGACAAGAATATCATCCACACATCTATACCAGTATAAACCACTTTTGAACAAACTGTGTTTTTCAATAATTGACTCTAAATTATTCATGAATCAGTAAGTCCGTCCGTTTGGTGGAAAAATCAAATTAAAGTAAATTTGTTCTAGGCATTCTTCTAAGATTAAAATGATTTCCGATGAAATAATAGGGTTAGTGCCGTTCGAATTCGATACTTTGAAACACAGTTTGTTAAAAAGTTGTTTAGATTGGTATAGATATGTGGATGATATTCTTGTCTGCACGTCTCACAGGCACGAATAGACAACTACCAAAAAAAATCAATTCACAATGGAGATAGAAAACGAAGGGAAACTCCAATTCCTAGAAATTTTATTAACAAAAAGATAAAATGTTTAATTAAGACACACAATGTACAGAAAGGACACCCACACAAGTCGCTACTTGAATGCCGAATCTCAGCCAACATTGGTTTTCGGGTTATATTCCGCGTGGTTTGTAAAGTTTGCAAGTAATATTACCTTGACCAAACAAGAGTAATCAGTAATAAAAGGATTAATTAAGCACTTACTTGAAGAGTAATCAGAGTAAAATTACAATGATTGATGTAACAGAATGGCACACGCCTCAGTCAAAGCCCGATTTCATTCGCCATTCTCTTACCCTAAATTCCCGTCTAACACATGCTTCCTTAAAAAGATTGTTTCTTTTCCACCATTTATATTTTTAAGATTTTACCATAATTATATAATAAAATAAGCGATTTAGAAAAATCTGGAATTTATTCAATGAAATGTTCCCATTGTGATAAAATCTACACTGGACAAATTAAACGAAATGTTATAACCCGTTTTAAAAAAACACACATATACAAAAAATCAAATCTTAAAACCAATTCAGCAGAAATAAATCACACTATCTTCATGGGACATAAATTTTCCGTAAACAACATAAAATTATTAAAACACATCTGCATGAGTGGGTTTGTGATATATGTTAAGTTCATGAAATCAAATCTTAAAACCAATTCAGCAGAAATAAATCACACTATCTTCATGGGACATAAATTTTCCGTAAACAACATAAAATTATTAAAACACTTAATCGACAGCAGATTGATAATTTTCATTTGTTTAATAATAATAATAAAAATAATAATAATACTTTATTTGTGCTATTATATACAATGTTTACACACGTCAAAAAGTTTACTTATAAAAAGTATATTACATTGAATTTTGGTGATCTTACGTTATGTTTTTAAAACAATTTCTATAGACAGATAAAATAAACAGACTGAGGTCTATATAAAGGGTTAAAAATTTAAAATATATAAGACAGTATTGACTGTTTTTTTTAAATAGGAACAGACTAAAACTATTAATAAAATTCAAAACGGAGTAGTATTATACAAAACATTAAAGTACAAAGGAACATAATAGAATACAAAACAAGAAAATACTCAACAGCAACATAAAGATAAAATTATATTATGCTATCACAGATTCGAAGTCATTGAATTTATTAGCCAAACACTCATCAAGACTGTAAAATGCCTTTTTAAGAAGGTATAATTTCAGCATGCCATAAAACTTTTTGTCTGGCAAATTCTTTACATTTAAAGGAAGTAAATTGTACATCTTTGGACCATAGTAGATGGAGGCGTTTCTACACTTTGATATGCGATGTTGAGAGAGATATAGCATAAGGCAATTACGTGTTTGGTAGTTATGTAACTGTTCGTGTGTAGTATATGAACTAATGTGCTTGCGAACATATTTTATGCACTCCATAAAAAAATGCTCGGTAGTGTTCTTTACAGTCATCTCTATATCCTGCATTACATAAAATCCTGATAACACGACGTTGAAGCCCAAATAATCTATTGGTAATTGCGGAATGACCCCATAGTAAAACACCATAAGTTATATGTGTGTGAAATAGTGCAAAGTAAGTAGTTATTAGAGCCGGTTGAGGTAATGACTTTCTAAGATTTCGTAATAAAAAGGTGGTAAAGCTTCTTTGATATATAGGTCCCGTGGGAATGCCAATTTAATTTGCTGTCCAAATTAATTCCAAGGAATATGGTGGAGGCATCATTTAATAAATCTTTTTTCAATGAAAAAGTTTGTTTGATGGTTTTTGAAGTGTTAAGGGAGAGTTTATTACAACTAAACCACTCCAATACTTTAGTATCGGATTAAAATTGAGAAAATAGAGTTTACGTATGAGAATGTCATGCGATACGCAATCAAAAGCTTTACTAAGATCGAAAAAAGATGCCATTGTGCTCTCTCCTGAATTAAAACCATTAGAAGACATACTCTAGTAAAGCATTGACTGCGTCCACAGTAGACAACCCACCCCGAAAACCAAACTGATTTTTATTTAATATGTTATGCCTATTGACAAACGCAATCATCTGTTTAAATAACAACTTCTCCAAAACCTTTGAGAATATGGGCAACAAACAAATTGGTCTATAATTATTGGGGTCAGATATGCATCCCTTTTTAAAAAATGGAAGTATGCACCCAATTTTCAAGGCATTTGGAAAAACAGACCCTCTAATACACAAATTAATCAGCTTTGTTAGTGGTAAAATTAAAACATCCATTACCTTTTTAAGCAGCGTCGATGTTAGACCGTAAATGTCTCTTGCATGTGAGCTTTTAATGCTCTGAATAGTGTCTCTTACCTCAGCCGGACTAACCTCGTGAAACGTCATGTATGTATTAGCACCTACAAAGTTTAAAGTCATAAAGAACAGTAGATTGTTGATCAATTCCTAATAACTTTAACAATAAACATTTTCAATTACAATTAAATTTTTTTGAGTATTTAAGAACTGAAAAACAAACTAACCGCCTTTTTGAGTAATTTTACAAACCCAAATTTCAATTTATATATTTCATCATCTGAAAATTACTGAAATTGAGATCAAACAAGTCACATTCCAACACACATTACAAAGAGTAGTATCATCTGCAAATTGTATGCTATTGTTATGTAAATTTGATTAGAAATCATTAATGTCAATTAAATCTCAAATTTAGATATAGGTTTATTGGATTGTAAATCAAATAAAATGATTACCTTTGTTGGTATCACAATTGTAATCGGGATAGATTGTATAGATACATTGGCTTTACGTACTAATGCACTCGTAAGAGTTAATATTCAATATCCACTTATTAAGCAAAATTATAATGGGGTTGATTATTTTTATCCAATATTTTACACTTCGGACTTTTTACAACAATATAGATTTTTCGTAAAACCTTTATTCTAGGTCAATTGTAGTTACAATTGATAAATATGCACCGTGAGGATACATATTTATTCAGTAAGTTATATTAATAAATATATTTTGTACAGAAATAGTATCTAAATACTTCTTAAAGATTTGAAAGTTTTTATTATTTGTTAGAAGCTGCAAATTATTTCATGGGTGTTATTTCGAGGTCGTTTTTGTTTACTTCTTTTTATTTGAATTTGTAGCAATTACATTAAAAAAAATATAACAAATAATTGTGAGTAGTTTGTAAAACAT
>OZ018398.1:762234-795035 GCA_963969525.1 Ontholestes murinus
AACCATTAACATGTAAACACTGTGCAGCACGTGTTGCGTCACCCTCTTATGTTTGTCGTCTAATTTTTTCTGAATTAAGATTCTGCGAATGCAGCTCGCACCCTTTCTTCCAATTCTTCTCGGGTATTGTCGGCATTTGCATAAACTTTATTTTTATACGACCTCAAAGATATATGTGGATTTACAATTGACACACATGTGATTGGTTTTTCTATTGAAAATACCTTCATGAGAGAAACTTGATTCGTTCGTCCAAATTATATTAATTTTAAGCAACAAAACTCACAAAAATCAATCCTGTTCTTTGCATCTTGAGAAAATAATTTATATTTATAATTATGCATCCGATACATTTTCCAAATTCTTTGGAGTGGGGTTCTGCTTACTCTTAAATCCTCCTAGCAACCTGATGCGCGTTGATTTGCTTGAAAATAAGTCAAAACATTTACTTGAATTTCCTCATTCTCGGTTATTAGCTTTGGTTGATTTTTTTCTGCGTTTTGTTTTCCAAATAGTAGAAAATTTGACTCCAGTCTTCGAAACTTTTTTCTATCCATCGGCGGTAAGTGTGGATAAGTTTCTTTGAAAGTTTTGCAAGTTCTCTCAACAATTCTGCTGCACTGGCCATATATGACAAATAAATTCATAATTTCTTTATTGGTATAGGTATTCATTTTATTATTACTCGAAAGAAGCGTACACAAATATTAATACGTTGGATTCAACAAATATTGACAGAAGCCTACTATAGTGCCCGTGTAAATAGAACAGGAATCATTCAAATAAAAATTCTGAGAGGAAACTAATTTCGAAATAACTCAAAAACTACTGGCTCTAGATATAGGGATGTATAATACTTTTTTGTAGCAAAAGGTCTTGCGAATAACACTATGAGATAAAATATTGGTCATTCCATTTGAAAAAATTGAAATATGATGTTTTTAAGTAGGCGCTGAAATATTGATATTTTTGAAATACCAACTGTCAAAATTGACACATGTCAATTTTTTTTCTTTGTAGAGGAATCCATTAGATACAATACAAGATGCCGCTCGTGTGTCTATCTTGTACCTACTAGAAGTTACACGCATTTTTCTAAACGCCTATTTCAGGTCAATATTTGACAAATAAATTTTTAAATCAAAAACTGTAAAAGTTAAGTGGATATAAACCCGTATGGAGAGGTAGGCAATCAAACAAGGAATTTAAAAATAAAATAATATACAGTATGTTCCATTTAAAATAACAAAGTTGGTAGCCATTTCCGGTACAACAGGAAGTGATAGAAAGTCAAAAATATTTTCCATGAGGAGATCGCAATCAACCGTGCAATGTTGATTTTTTTCAGATTTTTCCTCTTGCAGGAACCCCGTAAACTTTTAATGGTCGTTATTCGTGGCCCACCCTGTATATATACAGGGTTATTCACGCTATACGGCTCGGAATATTGTGGCCAAAATACGTGACTTTCAAAAAGTTTCACTTTGGGGATATATGGGGGTCTATTAGGGCTACTTTTTAAAATAACTTTCATACTATACAGGGTGTCCCAAAAACCCTAAAAGTATCAAAGTTGTGTTTTTTTTAATGAAACACCCTGTATTTTATTGCATTTTTGGATCCTTCGATCAAAATAAGTGTGTGTTTTAATAAGGTTTTTATTACTTAAACCTTAAGGTTTTTGAAATAATTTGAATTTTGTAAAAATTTAACCTAATTTTCATGTTTCAAATACTTAAAAAGTAATTAAGTTATGCATACCAAATTTACACTGAAATGTAACAATAGATCATATTTTATTTTCCAAGTACAATAAATTTGACATCTTATACCGGGTGTAAAAAAATTGGAATTAAACAATTGAGAACTTTAAATGGCTATAACTTCATTTATTTAAATGGAACGCTATATTTATTAATTTATCAGCAAGTGCACGTTTTAATTACCTATCGAATGGTATTTATATCTTAAATGTTAAGTCTTCTCGTTTTTACAGAAAACGCCAAAATATTGTTTATTGCACCGTTTTAGTACTTTTTAAGTAAAAATTTTAATGTATCTAGTTTTCTATGGTATTTAAAAACGTCAGATAATTAATTTAGTATGCCACTTTAGTTTAAAAAGCTTGTCTTTTGTTATAGTTGCCTTATTTTGCATTTTTGTGTTAGATCGTTAGTAATCGTTATTGTTTGAACATCGCTGTTGTATTTTTTGGTAAAAAATGAAGATTTACTCAAAAGAAGGGGGTATTAGCATTATCTTTATGCTTGGAGAATGTCATCAAAATTGTTTATTGGGTTGTCGAGTTTATACTTAAAGGTTTCCCGAAAGAAATCACCCTAAGCTAGCCATTTTTGAGAGGCTATTAAACCAATTTAAAGAAATTAGAAGTGTCAGTGATAAAAACCGCAGTATAAGAAAATCTGTGTAAATTTTCATTTTTTACTATTAAATACAACAACGAAGTTCAAACAATGACGATTACTAACGATCTAACACAAAAACGCAAAATAACACAACTATAAGAAAAGACAGGCTTTTTAAATTAAAGTAACAGACTAAATTAATTATCTTACGTTTTTAAATACGATGGAAAACTAGATACATTAAAATTTTTATTTAAAAAGTATTAAAACGGTGCAATAAACAATATTTTGGCGTTTTCTGTAAAAACGAGAAGACTTAACATTTAAGATATAAATACCATTCGATAGGTAATTAAAACGTACATTTGCTGATAAATTAATAAATATAGCGTTCGATTTAAATAAATGAAGTTATAGCCATTTAAAGTTCTCATTTGTTTAATTCCATTTTTTTTACACCCGGTATAAGATGTCAAATTTATTATACTTGGAAAATAAAATATGATCTATTGTTACATTTCAGTGTAAATTTGGTATGCATAACTTAATTACTTTTTAAGTATTTGAAACATGAAAATTAGGTTAAATTTTTACAAAATTCAAATTATTTCAAAAACCTTAAGGTTTAAGTAATAAAAACCTTATTAAAACACACACTTATTTTGATCGAAGGATCCAAAAATGCAATAAAATACTGGGTGTTTCATTAAAAAAAACACAACTTTGATACTTTTAGGGTTTTTGGGACACCCTGTATATTATGAAAGTAATTTTAAAAAGTAGCCCTAATAGACCCCCATATATCCCCAAAGTGAAACTTTTTGAAAGTCACGTATTTTGGCCACAATATTCCGTGCCGTATAGCGTGGATAACCCTGTATATTAGAATACACGATGGTGGTTGTGCTCTAGTCCACTATATTGTTATAACAATAAAGTGGACTATAGAACAACCACCATCGTGTATTCTTTGCTCCCTACACTCTAACACACTACATTGGACTTCTCTCACCCGTTAATCTCAAAGAGTTGACATATATACAGGGTGTCCCGTTAATGCGGAGAAATGGCTGGACCATAGATTCCTGAGGTCAACATATGATGATTTAACGCAACTTATCTATATCCAAAAATTTACGGTTAAGCCGTAATTTGGCTTCAAAGTTTAAATTTTTTTAATTTCTTTTGTTTATAACAATTGAACGCTTTATTTGATTTGAATGAAATTTATTTTTAATAACTACCATAATATAATACACCATTTCAGTTATTATGATTATTATTGGTTAACAAGAAGTAAAAGAAACAGTAGTACCACCACTTGAAAACTAAAATATTTTTTATTGGTGGATCTAATAAAAACTAAAAAATACTACTCGAAAGAGCATTTAATTTAAAAACTTTTTCATCTCTTAATAATATTTGATATCTTTTACGGTTTTCCCACAAAAAAATAAAATATATATTTTTTATCTAGTAAAAACAAAATCTAGTTTTTCATCGAATCGAAAATAAATGTTTTTCGTGGTCGTCTTTGTTTAAAAAATGTAAATTATGTATAATAATAATTATTTATTGTCTTTTGACAATTAATTTTTAACTTTATTATAGTTCATAAATATTCATATTTGGAACTAACAGATATCTTGTTTGTATTAGGATTTTGCAAAGAAAATTGTTTGAAAAGTGTTAGATGTTGTTTTAATTTATTTTATTAATTGATATTATTTAAATTTTTTTCAATTGAGTAAGTTTATTTACTTATTAATGAGTGCATAATGAGTATACTATATTCATATTTTATTTTTTTGTGCAAAAACCGTACAAGATATCAAAAGCAAGTAAGAGTCAAAAAAGTTTTTAAATCTAATGCCCTTTCAAGTAGATTTTTTTGGATTTTATTGGATGCACCAATAAAAAATATTTTAGTTTTTAAGTGGTGGTACTACTGTTTTTTATACTTCCTGTCAATCACTAATGTCCCCATTCACTGAAATGATGTATGATATTATGGTACTTATTAATAATAAATTTCATTCAAATCAAATAAAGGGTTCAATTGTTATAAACAAAATAAATTAAAAAATTTGAAACTTTGAAGCCAAATTCCGGCTTAACCGTAAATTTTTGGACATAGATAAGTTGCGTTAGGTCATCATATTTTGACCCCAGGAATCTATGGTCGAGCCATTTCCCCGCATTAACGGGACACATATACAGGGTCCTGCAACACTGCGTCGGGCTTTCCTAGCGCCTTTCTCGTAAGAGTTAGAAAAAAATGTTTCGTATAAAAATTTATTGAATTAAAAATCTCTATGTCGTAAAATTATTTTCAAATATACAGGGTATCCCAATTTTGCGGTATAACAAAAGCAAACATTTTTTTAAATGGAACACCCTGTATATTTTTTCATTTTATAGTTTGGATAATATTTTATAACTTGAACCTTTTTTTGGTTTTTAATTTCGATATGGCATTTCCGAGTTATTGACGTTTTTCTGAAAAAAATGTAAAAAGCGGAGGTTCACAAAAAAAATTATTCTGATGTTCTATTTAAAATTGGTCATAAGTGCTGTTTATGTACCAGTGTTAAAAATTTTCACTTTTGAGGAACCCTGCCTTAGTATCAGACACGAAATTTTCTAAAATTTCAAATTGTCGTAACTCTTTTTTTTTAAATTGAATCATATATTTTTTTTAATTTCATATTATTCTGCATCTAATTTCCTACAAAAAATATTAAGCATACCCTATACCTAAAAGTGATACTTTTCAAGATTTAAAAAAATTATATTTCAAACGGTCCTTGAATACGAATTTGTTTTTCAATAGATAGCCATGACTGAAAAAAATGCATCTGTCAATTAAATAATAAGATTGGTATGTATGGTTGCATTGTATGTTACGATTATAACACTGCAATTTTTAAAAAGAATTAATTGATGTGATATATGCTACTGAAGAAAGTGGAATTCATTGTTTGCAAGCCTAAAGAATTTATGCTCAGCGCTACCCAAATAGGCGAAAACAATTATTTTTCTTATTATTCGATTAGATTAGAAAGAAATGCCAAACTTTGCAAATAATAATTTATCTACACCCCATAGCTGTTGAGATATTTAATAGTTTTCACAAGAATATTAATAATTTTAATAATAATAATAATTTAATTATACATACTTCTATGTACGGAGTTGATCATTCTGAGGCAAAATAACTAACAAAATGTAAGTAAGTGTCAATATGATATAAATAGAAACAGATAATAAGATTCATTATCTTATTGCAAAGCCGTGAAAGATAACAAAATTATTAATACAAAATACAGTAAATGTTCAAAATGTCTTCCATTTTCATTTAGGCACAAATTAATTCGCCGCTGCAAAGACCTTTCCACAATTCGTTGGTGCATATTCATTGGTGCTGTTGGTGGTTCCTTATAAAAAAATCTCTTTTGATTATGTTCATAGCACCGAAAATTGGTTTTTCTCGTTGATGATAGGCTTTTTTTCTTTCTTGTTTTTTTTTTGTAATTCACACTATTCACAATAAATCTATTGAGTAAGTTCCTAAAACATTTCTCCTCCGGATGTCTTCTGCCGGGATAACGTGTGGTGTAATTTCTAGCCACCAATAAACAATTTCCAGCAGCCTCCCTTAATACAGAAATCATATCAACTAGTTCGTCCTTTTCGAAATCCATAATGATAATTTGCTATCTCTTTTACCGCGAAACGGAGAATCACTTTGCAGCAA
This sequence comes from Ontholestes murinus, assembly GCA_963969525.1. Classification (NCBI taxonomy): domain Eukaryota; kingdom Metazoa; phylum Arthropoda; class Insecta; order Coleoptera; family Staphylinidae; genus Ontholestes; species Ontholestes murinus. The sequence continues at coordinate 768,358 of OZ018398.1, forward strand.
ATATCAGAGAGATTTACATCTATTCAAAAACAAATTCGTATTCAAGGACCGTTTAAAATATAAATTTTTTTATATCTTAAAAAATATCACTTTTAGGTATAGGGTATGCTTAATATTTTTTGTAGGAAATTAGATGCAGAATAATATGAAATTTAAAAAAATATATGATTCCATTTAAAAAAAAAAGAGTTACGACAATTTGAAATTTTAGAAAATGGCGTGTCTGATACAAAGGCAGGGTTCCTCAAAAGTGAAAATTTTTAACACTGGTACATAAACAGTACTTATGACCAACCATTAGAAAAGGAATATTTCTTAAATTTTAAATAGAACATCAGAATAATTTTTTTTGTGAACCTCCGCTTTTTACATTTTTTTTCAGAAAAACGTCAATAACTCGAAAATGCTATATCGAAATTAAAAACCAAAAAAAGGTTAAGTTATAAAATATTATCCAATTTAGAAAATGAAAAAATATACAGGGTGTTCCATTTAAAAAAATGTTTACTTTTGTTATACCGCAAAATAGGGACACCCTGCATATTTGAAAATAATTTTATGGCATAGAGATTTTTAATTCAATAAATTTTTATACGAAACATTTTTTTCTAACTCTTACGAGAAAGGCGCTAGGAAAGCCCGACGCACTGTTGCAGGACCCTGTATATATACAGGGTGTCCCGTTAATGGGGGGAAATGGCTGGACCATAGATTCCTGGGGTCAAAATATGACGATTTAACACAACTTATCTATATCCAAAAATTTAAGGTTAAGCCGGAATTTGGCTTCAAAGTTACAAATGTTTTTATTTCTTTTGTTTATAACAATTGAACGCTTTATTTGATTTGAATGAAATTTATTAGTAATAAGTACCATAATATCATACATCATTTTAGTTATTTTGGCCATTAGTTATTGACAGGAAGTATAAAAAACAGTAGTACCACCACTTAAAAACTAAAATATTTTTTTATTGGTGCATCCAATAAAATCCAAAAAAATCTACTTGAAAGGGCATTAGATTTAAAAACTTTTTTGACTCTTACTTGGTTTTGATATCTTGTACGGTTTTTGCACAAAAAAATAAAATATGAATATAGTATACTCATTATGCACTCATTAATAAGTAAATAAACTTACTCAATTGAAAAAAATTTAAATAATATCAATTAATAAAATAAATTAAAACAACATCTAACACTTTTCAAACAATTTTCTTTGCAAAATCCTAATACAAACAAGATATCTGTTAGTTCCAAATATGAATATTTATGAACTATAATAAAGTTAAAAATTAATTGTCAAAAGACAATAAATAATTATTATTATACATAATTTACATTTTTTAAACAAAGACGACCACGAAAAACATTTATTTTCGATTCGATGAAAAACTAGATTTTGTTTTTACTAGATAAAAAATATATATTTTATTTTTTTGTGGGAAAACCGTAAAAGATATCAAATATTATTAAGAGATGAAAAAGTTTTTAAATTAAATGCTCTTTCAAGTAGTATTTTTTAGTTTTTATTAGATCCACCAATAAAAAAATATTTTAGTTTTTAAGTGGTGGTACTACTGTTTCTTATACTTCTTGTTAACGAATAATAGTCATAATAACTGAAATGATGTATTATATTATGGTAGTTATTAAAAATAAATTTCATTCAAATCAAATAAAGCGTTCAATTGTTATAAACAAAAGAAATAAAAAAATTTGAAACTTTGCAGCCAAATTCCGGCTTAACCGTAAATTTTTGGATATAGATAAGTTGCGTTAAATCGTCATATTTTGATCTCAGGAATCTATGGTCCATCCATTTCCCCGCATTAACGGGACACCCTGTATATATATATATACATATATTATGATAACTGTTAGTCTGTCACTGTCTGGGCTATCGACCGTAGATCTTTCTGCCCTGTCATAAAAGAAATTAAAAACATATATAAAAATTTAAGCTAGTTGAATTTAACTGTGCGGATGATGCGATCTAATGAATTGATGAAGAGTGTTTGTGGGGTATTTGTATTTTGTGGCGATATTGGGATTACGGGGAATACAATATTTGTCTAGGAGGGCTAGGTTGGAAGGTTTAGTAGCAAATTTTGTGCTGATGACTAATGTACTTTAGGTAATAGGAATTATTTGGGTGGATTCGTAGAGTAGGTCATTGGACGGGTTATGAAGAGGATTATTTGGGTGTCTGATTTTGGTAAAGGTTCGGAGTGCGGATCTTTCGGCGACTTGGATATGATGTAGCGTAGAAGGGCGACATTGGGTAAAAAGGATTGAGCTATAGTCTAACAAGGGCCGACAAATCGATTTTTTAAATGCTGACAACAGTTTTAGTGGTAATGCCTTGGTTTCTGTAAGTTAAAGTTCGGAAATGCCGGGCCCTGGTTTTGACTCTGGCTTTGACTGATAAGGCATGTTGTTTGAAGGATAATTTGTGGTCGAATAGGATTCCTAGGTATTTGCAGGTAAGAGAAGGTGGGATTTCGGTTTGATAGATTTTAATTTTGGGAGAGGTTTGGGACGGGAATAAGGAGTTTTGATTTTGTAGGGTTTATTTGGATTCGCTATTTTAGGAACCAGTTTTTGAGGTAGTTTAAAACGCTTTGTAGGAAGTTTAGGGCAGTGGAGAGGGTAGGGGCATGTGCAACTAATGCGGTATCGTCCGCAAATAAAGGAGGATATTTGGTAGGATCGAAGTATGTTGGGTCGGGGTGGAATATGACGTGGCAGTAAAGGTTGTAAAGAGTAGGGGAGACTGGGGATTTGAGGTACACCTTGTTGTAGGGGGAATGATCTGAAGAGTGATTGTCGGATTTTTATTTGGCAGGATCTATTGTTAAGGAATTCATGGATTAGAATGAGGTGTTTAGGGATGTTTGGAAGGAAACATTTATAAAGCATACCTCGATGCCACACCGAGTCAAACGGCTTTATAATATAAAGAAAAACCACAGCGGACATGTATCCTTCGAGGTGCTTTGTTAGGAGATTGGAGGTTAGGATAGTAAGGGGGAGTATAGTGGATTTTTGAGGGATGAAACCAAATTGGTAGTCAGGAATGGATACATTAGAGGATTTTAGATTTTTTTTTTTAGGATGGATTCAAATAGTTTGCCTATTACAGAAAGAATAGTAATTGGGCGGTAGCTTGTGATAAAGGAGGGGTCGTTGTCGGGTTTAGGGTTGCAAATAATTATACCTTGCTTCCATGCGCTGGGAAAGTATTGGTGTTGGTAGCAATAGTTAAGGATTTTAAGGATAAATTGGTGGATATGTTCGGATAATTTTTTAAGGATAGATTGAGGAATATTGTCGTGGTCAGGGGATATATTTTTACCAGAATGCAACAGTCGATAGTAGTCTGCTTCACTTATAATATCATCAATTGAGGGTGGAGAGGGCTGGAAGTTGAATGTATTGTACCAGTCATTTACAGTGTCGTGAAAATTATTGTCAAAGTCGTCATTAATTGTTTTTTTTTAATGTATTGTGAAAATGTGTGGCAAATGCCTCTGAAATTAGGTTCTCGTCACTAACTGTCGAATTTTCGGATGGGTCTAAAATGCTGGTTATGTTGTCAGATTTTTTACATTTTGTCAGTCGCGTTATTTGTGTCCAGTAAGTCTTACCTTGCAGGCATTAATTTGTTGGTAAGTTTCAGTCCATTTGTCTCTTTTATATTCAAAAATAAGCGTCTTTATGTCTTTGTTCAGTTTGTTAAATTTTTCTTTAAGCGTTCTGTCGTCGTTGAGTTTAATGTGTCTGTAAAGCTGTCGTTTGAATTTAATAAGTCCAATGATAAATTTAGGAAGTGGGTACTTGTAGTATTGTTTTTGAATTTTAAGAGTGTGGAACATAATGGAATCAGTTAGGGCTGAATTAAATTGAGATATTACAAGTGGGCTGATATTGGTAGAATGATTAAATTACCTAGACATGTCGTTTGTAACTGCATCGATGTTGCAATCCTAAATATATTCGGTAAATATATTCGGGAGGGAAAGGAGTTGATTGGGTTTGGATATTATGCTCAAATTGTATCGATAGGTGATCGGAACAAAGGTCTGGGATGAGAGTTACTGAGTGTATTAAATGATGGGTGTTGGATGTAACGAGGATTATGTCGGGGGTTGAGGATTGGGTTTCGTTCATTATAAAGGTTGGTGGCGTAAGAATACGGATAAAATTGGACTTGGAAATGAATGTGGCTATTTGGCGGGATTTCGGTTTATTGATGTTAAAGTCGCCTATAATAAGGGAATGGTCATAAGGTGAGGCTTTGGTAAGGATTGTATCATCGATGGGAGAGTGGGGGTGAATATAGACAAGAAAAACATGAAGTATAAATGAGGTAAGGAGAGGGTAAAATGGAGACACTTTTAGGGGATTATTGAAGCCTGGAGGATTTGCTTTTCCAAAGGATATGGAAGGATGAAATGCTGGAACCTCCTCGTTGATAATCATTAGAAGTTGATGAAGGTATTTGTATTGCCTTCCAATTATTAAAATTGAAAGGATCCTTTGTTTTAGTTTCAACGAGAAGGTTAACATGTATATAATTGTTGGAAAGGTAATGGGATACTAGATGGGATTTATTGCGGATTGAATTAATGTTGGTATAGAGGAATCGTACATTAGCCATTGGTAACAGTAGTCGAAGCAATGTGGACTCCATCTTTAGGGGAAACGTGTGGGATAATGTCGGGGTACTTTAAGTCGAACAAGACGATACGAACATTCGATTATGTGAAAATGATGCATGTGTGTCTATTTGGTATGATTATATAAATCTGTTTTTAAGTTTTTTTAGTAGTTCTTGTCTGTCTATTGCATTGGGTGAATTTATTTCTGTGTATAAGTATCGAGAATGAAGTCATGGAGTGAAAATGGTTTGTGAACGCGGCTGTGTTTAATTAGTGATTTGTCCATGTCTTCTATAGGCTTGGTTTTTTACACTTCATGGACCACGCTGCGTGGCCCTCTTCGTTGCACGCGCGGCATCTTTCCACGAGTGTAGTGGTGCAGGCCGATGTGGAATGCGCTCCTATGTATTTTGCGCATTTAATTGCTTTGGTGCAATCGGCGGTTTTTTTGCGTAAATTCGATGACGAGATAAATCTTACACATGTACATGGATTTTTGGTACATCAATTGTGTATATGATTCGTGGGACGCGGTAATTATACGTATCATATGTGTCTTTTGATTAGTAGCTTTTGCAGTTATACGTTTGCAGTATCTATGAGTGTTTCCTCTTTCATTTAGTGCCTTGCTGACAGTGTCGTCGTCCATTTCTAGTTCTACGCTTTTTATTATGCAGCAATAAGAAGCATCGGGCGAACGTTTTTCTCGCGGCGCGGTCGAAGACGCGGCCGCCTCGGTAAATTTCACTATGACCTTCTCGGTTTTGAGTGTGTTTAAATTGTTAATCAAATATTGTCTTTCTAGATTTTATTTAAAGACAAACCCTAGTTTAGTTTTTATGATTAGGGCTTGGTTGTCATATTTATGGCTGAACCAAATTTGAGCCATTTGTAGTCGTGTAAGTTCTTGTGCGGTGTTGCAGTAAAACGAGTTTTTGTATTGTGGTTGTTTGACGTGGGTGGTTTGTTGTTTTTACTAAATTTAATAATGTTTTATATTTTGAATTTTTTTAATATTTTTTATTATCTAAAATTCGTCGCTATCTATTATGTTATATTTTTACTACTTCATATTAATTTATTTGAATAATTACATTATTAAATAATTTTTATTACATCGTGATGTGTAAAGTCAGTATATCATTTTCTATATATTGTAGTTCTTATTATGTTTTATGTACTTTTTATACTCTCATAGTAGTAAGTAGGCAAAAACGCAATCGTTAAATATTAATTCAGTGACTCCACAGAAGAAATTGTTGGAACTCCACCAGAAATTAGGCAACTAGCAGAACATACCGCAGCGGATCTTCTCCCGGAAAAATCCAAAGCGCGTTACGAATGGTTTACGGTTAATTCATGGATTGGCGTATGAATAATAGTGTTCCGTCTTTTTCGGAAAATGTGTTATTAGCCTATTTTAGCGAAATAAGTAAGAAATACAAACCTTCATCTCTTTGGCCCATGTATTCGATGCTGTGAAACATAACCTCAATATTGCAAAGTATTCCAAATTATAATGAATGGGAGTAGAAAAGTTTAGTACACAACTCGAGGTGTAAGTCACTTACGTACTCGTGGAATTACTGCACTCGCCTAACAACTCGTGTGCAACTTTTTCCACTTGTACGTAATATATGACTTACAACTCTCGTTATGTAATATACTATTACTAATATTTACAAGCGTTATTTATTTAGTGTTATTTATTATTAGTATTTCGTACGCCACTGTACTGGTACTGGGAAACTAAAATATTTTTTATATCTGCATGTGTGTTTGTGGGTTGAATATTAAAAACTGCTTGACATATTGAGCCCCAAATTCAAACCTAAGATTATATTCTTTTAAGGAAGACTTGAAAAGCTTTTGTAATAATTACGCCCACCGAGAGCTCTTAAAACATACTGTTTATTTAAATTTCATCAAAAAGTATAGGAGTTACACGAACATTAAAGAATAATAAACGAGAAATTTATAATAAAATAGTCTTTTTGTGTAAAATACAAAAACACATACGTTTAACATTTATAGCGTCATTGCAGCAGCAAATTAAATTACAGAAACTATTTCCCATACTATAAAATATTGCTTTTAGTTTTAATCTGGGTGAAAATAATGTAAGTAAAAAATTATAATTTTATAATATTACATGATTGATATTTTGCAGTATGCTTAATTAACCTATAATAATTGGATTTGATATGTCTATATAACAATCAGTTGTATAATTAGTTGTAATGTTTTATTTTATTAATAATTTTACACTTCTCAAAATAAAAATCATTTAAACTTATCTGCCACAACAGCCAAATGCTATTCATTTAAGGTAAGAAACGGACCGATTTATCAAAGAAGTGAATTAAAATGAAATCAAGGGAACCAAATCAGGATAAAAAAGAAATTCATGGATCCTTAAGAGATTCTTCCTGTGTCATATTAAGCCGGCAGACGATAATCCGATTGGGAGTTCTCTTTTTCCAGAAGTTGTCAGAATAAAACATCATCGACTCCAGACTGAACAGAAAATATTACATTATTAAAGTAGGTTTACACTGCGGTTTTACAGCCAGCGCTGATTTGTTAAAGTGATACTCATTGGACATTTTTAAAATAATTGGATAACAAACTAGAATTGTAAGGTCCGGCCGTTCGGTTATTTTAGGTCGGCATATTTGATGTTAACGAATCGAACAAAAAAAAATAACGCGTAACGATGTTTTTAAATCAGACATCAAAGCATTCCATAGGAAAACACTCACGTCCACATTTTGATGAAAATATTAAATTTCCTGCACTACTGTTACGTGGAACAGTGGAACATGGAAATCAATAATTCCTGGGACCAAATTACGTTCACACCATCGACATAATTGTAATGTCAAACACAAATAAATTTACAATCTTAACTTAAATATGGAAGTATATCTTCGTATTTATGTTATGTTACCACAATTGTTAATAGTTAAAGGGGAATTATTGTGTATAAATGTTTTGTAGTTGAAATAACACTGAAATTAGGGTGTACAAGTACAAATTATTAACAAAAACCAATAAGAATACATGATAATATTCATGTTAATGAACTTATATTATATATCATGGAAACCGCACAATGGACAAATAGGAATTTTATTATATAGGCGTTGTTGCAAGTTAAAATTATTAACAATATTGCAAAAGCAATTATTTCCATTAACATTTATTAGAACCGTTAAAACATTAAAGTTATAATTATTATTAGGTATACGGTGTAATTTAAAATTTTCAACGTGAGAGCGATTTATTTTAATTTACACATAAAAATGCTTTTTTCACCTTGTGCCGATATCCATTTTTAGACACGTGAGATGATTTTAATTCGACCGGCAATGTTTTGATTTTATTTAAATCGATTCTTTCTCGTGCGGGCCTTCTACTTAGAAGGACCCACTTAATAAGGACCTAGTTTCACTGACAAACTGTGATTACGTAATAATTTCGTGACGTATCTAAAAAACGATAACATCAGAAAATACGTCAGTCTGCACTTAATGCAATTTAAGTCATGTGACGGCAGCTAATAGTTATTTAATCCAATGGCTGGCGGTAGTTCAAAACGAGGAGTAGTTATTTTAACTATTAACTGTTCATTTTTTAATTATTGTAAGATAGCGGTGCAGTAATCCTCAGTGAAATTATTTTTTTAACCTAAATATTTTAATTCGTCTAGACTTCGTTGTATCAAAGCTCGTCAGTGAAGCTTTACGCCTATTAAGTGGATCCAAGTGAAAGGCGCCCAAGAGAATGATTCGATTTTTATTAAAATAAAAACATTGCCGATGGAATTTTATTTCTATAAGTATATAAGTAACGTATATATTTTGGTCTGTTATCGGTTCTTAGACATGTCCAGATACACGTTTCGCTGCATCACAGCTTGTCAGTGAAGCTATGCCCGTATTACGTGGGTCCTTTCAAGTGAAGTGTGATCAGTTAATCGCTGATCCTTCATTTTCAAACATGTGTGAGCTGCTGATTCAATCGGCAATGATGTAAGCTAGGATCAAGGTCTAGTGAAGGAGTTATTGGTCTGATTGTTGAGGCACTTATATTTTTAAAATCCATTATCACTTAATATAATAATAATAGTAAACTATTGATGATTTTCAACTTTTTATTTTACTCACTACAATTGGGTAGACGCATACAATTTTTATATCAATAAATTTATGTTATTATGATTTCTAATAATGATTTATCTCAGTTTATATATTTTTCTTTATAAATATTTGTTTATTTATTTAGCAAACGCACTTTAAAATTATAATATTTTTAAATTTTCCGACCTCGCCACGAAGTTGACCGAAGATCGCGGGACGTCATTGTTTATGATACGATTTATACGCAGTATTTAGACGTCGTTCATTCACATTTTATTTGTTAAATCCTTGTGTTATTTTTAAATAATGGAAGATATCGAGTTTTTTAAAGTATACAGTGATAATTTGCCCAATATCGACGCATATATGTTAATGGAATTTATCAATCATAATGATTGTTATAATGCCGCAGAAATTCGTGGATTAAAAGTAGATTTGTAAGTAACACCTACTTAACATTTACATAATATATTTTAATTGATATTAATTATGATAAAAGAAGAGAATATATACAATTATATTGTCCCCAAAACTTATTTACCCATTCCTAATAGTTAACCTAAACATTTAAAAACAACAAACAATTAAAACTGTCCCTTCTGCGACAATATAACATTGTAGGTGTGACTAATTTAATAAACTTATAATTATTTTAGATCAATGAGGGACTCCTACATCAATACTGCAATTGGTTATGTGCAAATTAAAAGAACAGGAGATACATGTACCATTCTTGGACAAATTTGCCCCGAACATAGAATTAGGGCCTCTAATTATAAAGTTAAGTTAGTGGTATGTGAAAAAGAGGAAAAAATTTTGGAAGTGAAATGTTTGGATTGTTCGGCTTTCGGAGGAGGATGTAAACACGCACTTGCATTTTTAATGTGGGCACATCGTAAAAGTACCCAGCCTGCATCAACTGAAATTGAATGCTACTGGAAAAAACCAAAATTAACAGGTGCTGCAAATGAAACTGTTACGACAGAAAATTTTGGTGTTGTACCTAAATCGTATATAACCGACCAGCAGAAGAAACGATTAAAAGTGGGAAAGAATTAAAATGCTCGGCACAAATTTTAAATTATTTTGATGACACAGAAACTGGAGATGAACCTAATAATTTAAGTATGCATTTATTATTGCATCGTTTCATAAATACTCATAGGGAACACAGTTGCAAGGAATTTTTATAATTTTGCGAGACTGCAATTCATAAGCAATCCTGTAAAAATGCTGCAAATGCAACAATTGAACAAAGTTCAAATAAACTTTGGTTTGAACTTCGTTATGGAAGGATTACAGTTTCAAAAATATATTCCGCAGCATTCTGTAAAACTAGTGATGGTGTTTTAGTGAAAAGTGTAATTGGTGTTTCCAAAATGTTTCAGACAAAGGCAATAAAGCGAGGATTATATTTGGAAAATAATGTTCGAAAAGAAGTGGAAAAACAATTAAATATTAAAATAAAAAAGTGCGGATTAATATTAAATAACCAGCATCCAGAATTTGGTACTTCACGCGATGGTATATCAAATAATGCAGTGTTTGAAATTAAATGTCCATCGTCTTTAAAAACTGTAACTGATTATTTGTTAAAAAACGATCACATATATCCTAAATGCAAAACACAATTACATTTACAAATGTTAAACCAATGTTCGAAACCAACAACAAAATAACAGTAATTAAAATTAATAACGATGAAAATTATTTCATGGATATATTAGGAAAGGCAAAGATATTTTGGGAAGCAATGATTTTTTCTAGATTATTAGAAACTGTTTTATAATTTTTAATTTTACTTTATTAAATGAATTAAAATTAACAATAAACATATTTATAATTCTATTATTTTTTATTGTAAATTTACTAAACCACATGCAATAATCACCATGTAGTCTAGATATTTTATAAGTTTATTATTTACACAAGCATGAGGTTTTAATATTTTGTTTTCCTGTACTCTTCTGATAACCCTTTCTACATGAATACTTAATGATGCAATTCTCTTGGTTTCCAACACCTCTGCTTTAGGACTCTTTACACCTGCTTTCACAGATGGCGGTCTGATTAAAATGCAATTTTTCTGATGTAATATTGCATCGATTTGTTTAAAACCACGATCACTGAACAATTTAGTTTTAATGTTTCTAAGTAATCCAATCTTTTAACAGCTGTAACATCAGTTGTACACCCTCCAAAACCTTTTGAAATAAAGTTAATAAAACCACTTGGTGTAATCGATATTAAGTATTTAAAAGTATTTGACTTTTTGTATTCTGACCAAGTAGCTGCTTGCTTTATGGGATCATTAGGCTTTTCAATTTCTATTTCAAAACAGTCAATAATACTTTCAACAATACAATAATTTGCACGAAATGCTAATGGCAGAAGTTGTTTAATTTTTGTCTTTCTGGCCAAAAACAAAAACTAATTTGGGGGGACTGTGTTCCGAAAGGATTTTGCAGCTTGACTGTGAGAAATTCCGAAGTCATCTGCTATTTTATCTAAAGGGAGGTTACTTCTAATTATTCTTAAAGTTATGTCTTGTAGCTGCCGTTTTGTAGTTTTTACTAATAATAAAATTATAAAATAACAGTCAGTTGGTATTCCTAAATAAATTCTACACTTTTTTTATATATAAATACAAACTACGTTCAATACAAATCGGACTAATTCTATGTTTAATCAAGTCACGACTAGGGCTCGATGATGAACCACTGCACTGACAATATTCAGAAACACTTGTAATGCTAGAAGAGGATCCACTTTGTAATAAAGGAGACATGCTTGTACTTGTAAATTTCTTTATCGGTTTTTTAATAGGTGAGCAAGCTACACTTGTTACCTTCTTTCAATCACCGACATTGCCTGTTTTAATATATCGATTTTTAAAATTGTAGAACACATTACATCTGTTTGACAACTTTTCTCACATACTGACGCACTAATATCAGACATTTCTTGGATATCATTATGCGGTGAAGAAACTTTAATTGACACTTCTTCACTTATTTGATTATCCTGAGTCTTTTCTTGCTCTTGAATGGAATCCTGAAATTCTGAATTTTTTAATAATTGTCCAACCATTTCCGTTCGAGCCCTCTTGCTTGAGCCTTTTCTTTGTGGTAGTGGCAAAGATCGTTTTCTGTCAGCCTGATATTGGAAGATATGTGGAACAATATTTTCCTTCATTTTTATATATCCACCAACCAACTTCATTTATGTAGTTATCCATGTCTTCTTCTAACTATACATATTGAATTAATGTTTATTATGCACGGTTTCAAAAAGCAGAGCTAAATTTATCATCAAATAAAATTAACTGTAATAGCCAATTAATTAATTTGATTCTAAATTTAGCACCACTCAGTCAGATCGTAACGTTCGTAATCTCGCACATCAGTACAATTTTTGGAACTTATATTTATTGTTAATTTTTTCGCCTTAACGTTGGATTGAAACTGCGGAAAGGAAGAATTAACAATAAATATAAGTTCCAAAAATTGTATTGATGTGCGAGATTGAGAGATACGCCGTGCTGACGAGCCACAATAATGGCGAAACAGCTGTCCGCGGATTTTCCCGATCTCGTACATCAGTACATTGTTGGAAAATTTTCAACGCCATTAGCACAAACATTAATTAATTAGTTCATTACACACACACAAATTACACAAATCACACGGCGGAAAGACCACGTGGTCGATAACCAAACACTACTACTACTTATATATTTATGTTATGAAATATAGAAATCAAAATTGATTTATTCTATTATTTTTTTTTCTTTTCAGCTTTACTCGTAGTCGGCGGAGCCGCCATATATCCAATAGGTTGGGACAACCGGGAAGTGAGAGAGTCCTGTGGGAACGCAAGCCATATCTATCGACTAGGTCAGTATGTATACAAAACTGTTCGATATTGGAACACGCAGAGTGCTTACAAATATTAGCCTAATGTGCCACTTCAAACTTTCTCAGGATGTTATTGCTATTTGTCGAATGTATAATTTATATGGAGTGATGAAGTTTAGGTAGTATTTCAAAAATCGGGAAGGGATCTAAGGTTTTGATATATGATCCACCGCTTGTGAAATCTAAAAACGGACGATTCGTAAACTTTTCCCTGGAATACTTTGAGATATATACGAGGATATATCTTATAAATAGTAGGATATATAAACGATTTATTTTAGGATGCGTCCGAGCAAACCCATAATACATATTTATCGTTCCTTGAGTGATAATTACGTTAAATATTGGCAATATATACTACTTTATGTGTATAATATTTAATATATCAAACAACTTGATATTAAAATAACTATGTACTTTTTTATGTGATTCCGAGGATTATAGTTCAACTTTAAAACTATCGCGTTAATATATACATGGACGATTTATTTAAGAATGTTTAATCGACTACATGAAAATTAAATAATTAAAAACTGAAATTTCAAAATTATATTGTAATATTTCATTTTTCAGAAATATACTATTTGTTATGTCATATACTTGTTTCTCATTAATCACTTGGTGAAACATTGTATTAATGTAGGTTTTAGATTAAATTAAAATTCACTTGGCTTGTTTCACAAATTAATAATTTATTCAACTAGTTTCGGCTCAAGGCCATTATCAAGAATTTAATTTAATCTAAAACCTACATACTATTTGTTACTGCATAATTGTCTGCTATAATTGATTTAAAAAAATCTAAATTTAAAACTTGTTTCAATTTCTATAGAGCATAATATCATATGAATCATTCTTGGAATTCAGACTTTTATTTTTTTTAATGTCATGGCGACTCTGCAATACTATCATTACAAGAAAATTATAATTTGCAAATTGAAATAAATAATATAATAACAATACAAAAATAGGATAGGTATTAAAATTATAAAATGTATTAAAATCCTTTAGTTCGTTGTAGAAAATTAAATAATAAATTTAAAAATACGAAAACATTTCGTGAATCTACAACAATGAGTCTTACTAAGACTACAAAACAAATTAATTTGAATCAACTACTTCTCTAGCTAATACTTCGACAGACATTGAATAATACAAATTAATTTGCGTGTTACAAATAGTACAACTATCAAAGACACTAGTTTGAACGTATTTCTTTCTGTAAAATGAAAAAAATGATTTAATGTACGTTAAATAATTTGTGAGAGACTATATTATGATAAATTTGGAACAAAAAACTAATTTAAGTTGATGTAAATAAAATAAATTAGTAAAAGCAATTAAATAATTCAATACTCAATTTATAACCATTTGCAGACACGTGTTTCGATCTCTCTTATTTTAGTAAACGTTTTTATTTATATTTGAAATCAATTTTATAATAAAGCTGTACTGAAGAGATCGAGAGATCGAAACACGTGTCTGCAGATGGTTATAAATTGAGTATTGAATTATTTAATTGCTTTTACTAATTTATTTTATTTACATCAACTTAAATTAGTTTTTTGTTCCAAATTTATCATAATATAGTCTCTCACAAATTATTTAACGTACATTAAATCATTTTTTTCATTTTACAGAAAGAAATACGTTCAAACTAGTGTTGCTTTGATAGTTGTACTATTTGTAACACGCAAATTAATTTGTATTATTCAATGTCTGTCGAAGTATTAGCTAGAGAAGTAGTTGTTTCAAATTAATTTGTTTTGTAGTCTTAGAAGACTCATTGTTGTAGATTCACGAAATGTTTTCGTATTTTTAAATTTATTATTAAAATTATATTATTATCTATAAATTATACATGTATTAAACATTTAACAGTTTTTCAGTTTCACAGCAGAGGGTCAATTGAAGCAAAATCTTTACCGGTCAAGATTTTTTAAACTTCCTTCCTTAACAAAATATAGTTATTACAAAATTAGATCGCTAGAGACATAAGGATATAATTAATGCCTGCGACGTATTTAGTATAAACATTCCAAACAACAAGAATCAAACGTTATAAAATTAGACTTATGCATTCTTAATACAAAGTTGAAAAATATTTGAATGAGCTGGTGATTAGATGGATAATATAGTTATATTATAAGATTTACTATCTATTGTATTATGTTTTATACAAAAAAAATGAATGTTTTTATTAATTTAAAATCCGCACGTTTATATTTTAATTAATTAGATCATTTTAGGAAAAAAACAAGAAAGAATAAAATATAAGATATACGCGACATTACAAGAAATTATAAAAATGCTTTTGTAAGTACCATAAATGTATTGAAGGAATTCGCGTTTTAGAAAGTTATCAAAACACAGTATCTATATCTTTAATACATTACGAGAGCTCCTTTACCTACATAAATAAGTTTATAATTAATTATTGGTCAATATGTAATTGCGTAAGAATGTCACTTAATTCATTCATAATCAAATTACATATTTAGGATATATTCCGCAAAAAAATGCATATTTTTATAGATATTAAAACGATTTTTATTAACCTAAATTAAGACATTTTTAATGTTGGTTGTGACTTATAAAATTAAAAAAAAACAATGCTTTTACTACGATCGGGGCTCACTTGCTTTAATAAGCTATTTTATTAATTTAAGTAGTAAAAATTATACACCGAATTATTTTTTTAATATTGTCTTGCACATTTTATTAATCGCTGTATTTTAATTATTGATTGTATCAATTTAAAATGGTATAAACATTTAGAAATGTTAAATGTAAGCAGGAGCACTATTATTGTTTAAAATGGACCTGCATTAAAATTATAGAACTTGTATATAATGAATAAAATAATTAATGTAAATGTAGTATAATTTAATATTAAACACAGTTAAAAATTACAAATACAACTACTACAAGACCAAATAGATTTTCTCATGGCCTTCGCATAAACGTAGTCGTTTACCGAAATAAGAGGAATTCATTCGTTCCGCCAACTCATTTGGATAGAAAAAAACTTGACTGCTGGACGGAACAGCTGAAGTCTGCACATTGAAAGTTCAGTCTACTGTTAAATGCGACGCACTCTGATACATACTTTATGTAAGGCAGGAAAAGAATGTATTTTTCTCGGATGAGAGAATAATAATTTGATTTATTTTGCTCTTCTGTCCGTTTCTCTTTCCGAATTTCAGAAAGTAAAAGATTTTATTAAACAGACAATTTGTTTTATTTTAAAATAAATACTGCAAATGTTTTTCTTTTGTAAATTTATTAAATATTTTGGCACATATACACACTAACAACAAGTTAAATGATATTGTATGGATAAGCAAGGTACAACACACAACTTAATTTTCATTTATTTTTTCCGAAAGACACTAGAAACGTACTCTAGAATGAAAAGAATATGAGAAATCAGGCATTGCCGCGAAATGAATTATTTAGCTGTTAAATATTGTTAAATGGCTGAAATCACAATTTTAATTGGTAATGTTTTCTTCTGACATAATGGAATTTAATTATGCATTCAAGCAATCTATAGACTATTGATATGATGTGTAAGAATCAGTAGTTATACATTTATTTTTCTTAATTTGTACTATGAATTTCATTTAAAATATTTCATGCTCGTTTTGTGTATTTGTGAAACGTTTATTATTTATCTTTAGCGTTTCGCAATTGTATGAAGTAGCAAATACATTCTTTAAATATTATTTTGACATTCATTTCATGAGATGAGATTCCTTACTATGTTGATTTTAATGATATTTTATTGTTAGAAATTATATTAACGTTTTCTTACTTAATCCCTATATATTTTAAAAACATTCTTATTATTTCTGTAAATAACATTGAGTAAGTGTACTTTAGAATTTATTAAGACGACCAGATACTCCCTTTCTTTATTTACAGAAAATCAATATGCAATTAGTAACTACAAATAAGTATATTAGATGAAGAGTAACACTTGTTTTGTTCCATAATGTTCAATTGCCTGACACGTGTTTTGGTCTTTGCAGACCATTATAAAAAAATCATTAATCTAAAACAGTAAATTTGATTAATTATGTTTCTGTCTTCTTCGTGTGTATTTTCTTCTTTATATATTTTACATTATTTATTTCCAAGTGCAATATATAGTTACTTTTCCATTTTAACTAAATCAAAGATGTAAAACCTTTACTCAATTATATTTTCTATGATTTATTTATATTTTAGCATGTGTTAATTACTTTTATTAGACACACATTTTCTCTTTTTTTATTTTGTTCCTAACATTTTGTCTTATTGTATCGTTTATAATTTTATCGTTACATCTCAATTGATTTTTGTAATCATTATAACTTTTGCCTATAGACTGCTTGCCTTTTTAAGCTTTGAATCAATGACGGCAGCAATAAATAATTATTAGTTAAATAACTAATTTTCAAATTTTAATTTTTGTTTCTCATTCTAATTTCATAATTTCGTTGTTTTCTCAATATATTTTTATTAAATTTGCACTTAGTTTTCATTCTTTCTTTGTTTTTAAATTGTGATATAGATTCGGACATGTCGTATTAAATATAGAATTAAAAATGAATATGAATTTACTATCTTATTTATCCTTATGCGTTATTTTAATTTATATTTATTTTTTACTATTTTACTTTCCTTATTTTTATTATGGAATTTTAATAAGTGCTCCTTTTGATATTGATGAGTACTTTTTCTTCCATTTTTACATCTTCTATCATACCTACTATTTGGATAAATAGAGCTATAAACTATCTCTACCCTTCCTCTTCCAATAGGAAATGAACTCGATTTAGTCGTCATATACACATTATCAAAAAATATACCAGATCTATTATTACCTTTCTTTAAATTATCAGGTTATTATATTCATTAATATTTTATTGTATTCTACTATAGTATATCTTAAATTATGTTGTTATATATAAAATTAAATGGTTAATTTATATATTTATTCACTCACTTAAGCTTATTTAAAAAAAATCTATAATCGATCATTATTAGTCAACAACTTATATTGGCAAATAATTAATAGAAAGATCATGAAAATAAATACAACAGAAATTACACTAGAGGAAATAAATATTACTACTTCTTAATTATTTAACGTTAAAGAACACTCAAACAAATCGTTGTGGTACACAAAAAACGTATTTAAGAGCTAAAAACATATCAAGTAATAAAATCGAGAAGTTTACAAAGAATATAAAATTACAAAAAAAACGACAATAGAAAATCTCTGGCGAATAGAGGAAGTTGGTCGCCAAAGCCCGAATTAAAAAACGTGTTTGGGACGAAAACTCGGCAGATTCGTGCTTGCTATAATCGCTTTACTCTTGAGGCTGAAGCTAACGAAGAAAGAAAGTCCATTGCAGATGATAAGAGTAATAGCGTAATTTCCAGCATATTCCCATTATATTATAATTGATAATATATAATTATTAAATACGAATCTATTAAAAGAATCATCATATTTTTGTTAAATAAAATAAATTTAGACACGATATCCAATTTCGATAAAAAATTACTTAAAAGATTTATAGTCAAGCGAATATGTGATTCTTACAATAATAGACTAAATCCTATATTTTTATTTTTATCAATTTGAAAATATCATACATATATTTATTTTCGTGAATGCAGTTAAGCTTTCGTTCTGTTTAATTTTAGCTTGAAAACATATGTTATATAACATTATAACGCGTTAAATAAAGAAGAAAAAATATTACGTCTTCCATAATAAACGACTAGTTATTATGGGAATATCTGGTTTTGAGATTCTATTATTTTTGAAAGAAACAATATTTTAACTTTCGCATATTTAAATTCAATCCTAATTAAGAGGGTTTATTATTTATAGATTTATTAAAACATGATTCAGTATCTATTAAGAATCAAGAAATATCAATTGGAAATAGTTCCGAAACACCACGCGAATTTAGAATTAAAGCACTAAAATAAATTGAAATCGGAAACAAGAAATAAAACTGGTAATTTATTAAAAGATATTCCTAATTAAAATATTTAAGAAGGGAAGAAAAGGGATAAGTAAAATATATTTTCAATATTTGAATCAATTTTATACTCCAAAGTTATACTAACAAATATGAAAAATGTAAATACTAATTACTATACATATCAGGCGTCTTTGAAAAATTAGGTATCTCCAAATTACTTTTACATTCCACCCGGCATCAGGTTCAATAAAATCGAAATGCATTATTTTTCTATACCGAGAGAGAGAGAGAGAGAGCATTACGAATATAAGCGAATTCCCTATGGTTTGAAGAATGCCCCGGCAACAAGAGAGTAATAAAGCACGTACTGTTTGTCTATTTTACCCATTTTTCTAGACACACAACTTATAAAATGGCATATTTGTTAAACTTTTATTAATTTAATTAAATATACGTATTTCCATAGTAACAATAGCTGAATATGTTTTGTAAATATTGTGGAACGAGTGTTATTCATTATTTCAACGTAAACCGAAAAGTTTAAAAACCTCAGAGAACATTTTCTCCCTCATACTGTTTGATCTCCGCTGCCTTACACCCACCGTTAGGAAACATTACGGAGCCACCTCCTTCCAACCACGTACCAGTGCCTCACCGAACAAACGAGCTGATCTTCGCATCGGCGCTCATTACCGCAGAGTCAGCGTATACGTCAGCATTTTCTGGTGATTGAGTACTGTAGAAAGAAAGAATAATAACATCATTCTCTTCGTGGAATACAATATTTAGCCACTATTTAGAAACTCTTCTGACCTCATCTATCTATAATTCCATCTCATGAGAAGGAACTACATCCAACTGCAGTATCACGTCAAATATACATTCTGAATTATATCAACACGTCAGCGTGACAATTACTACAAAAATCATCCGGTAACATGGACAAATTGTACTATATCGCAAAACAATAAGAAACATTTGGTCAGCAATTACTGGTATTATGTAAAGAATCAGTAAACAGCACGGGTCCCTAGGAAAACACCGCATGAAGTACTGCATCTGGATGTAATACTGGCCTTTTCTCAGTTCTTCATCAGTGTCCAACGTACAATGGATACAACCTACAAGAACGATTAAAAAGGGTTAAAGAATAAGGCTTTTGCAAGAACTGCTTAAAACATCCATAACCAATCATGCTACACCTCGCTACGATGCCGTACATGTAACACTTCACGTGAATCGTCGTGGAATACAGCGGCCTATTGACCAATATCGTCAACTCAGAAATTTCCGTTCTGATCAACAGAGATCATCGCAACAAAGTAGGGTAAATAATTTCCATACGGTACAAGGTCCGGATAGTGAAGGTTTACTTCTAACAGCACTTGTCAAAGTAACCACAAATCATAGAAAAAACACTTATAGTCAGATCAAGGTTTACAATGCTCGTTCATTACGGAACATGCAGCACAAGCATTAAAGTTACATCGAGTAAAGGTTCACAACACAATTTCTGGAATTGGCAACAATGAACAACATGTACCTAAGTCAAAGTTTGAAGCAGTTATCTCTTTAATGGCTGACGGCGAATTTAAGCTGAGAGTTCAGCTACATATTTTACCAAAACTCACCGGGCAACAACCACCAACACACGTATCACATAATGTACGTGAACAGTTTGACAAAAATACCTTGCTGATGAGACATTCAATTGCCCTGTGAACAGATAGATATTTTACTTAGAACAAAACATTACAGTCAAATTCTGCTAGATGGATTGTGTCTGGAGGCACAAACCACGAGAAGAAATTGCTTGCATAATATTTACCAACGTTGACCTAAATGTAGCAAAGTGAAGAGATGTAATAATAATTTTGCTCTTTAATGTTGTTAGTAATATACGCATATACTAGTTCTGTTTTTGTATTAGTGCCGTCCACTGTAGTGAGAATAAATCAGTCTTGAGTTAGAGTTGAATCTATTAACATCGTGTCTATAATTTATTTTTCCCTCGCTGAAGTCAGTGTATATTTAAAATATTTGAATTATTATCCTAAACTTGGGAATTAGAAGAAATACCTACTAGAAAAACTCTAACAGAATTGGACGAAACCGCCAGATCAAATCCTACCGCAGAAGAAGAATAATGTGAAGAGATTTACAATCATACAGGTGGTCATCCCAGATAGCCAGACGTTAGCATTTCTAGAGATAAGATAACTACATGCAGAACATACACAATTTACACAAAAACATACAAAATTTACAATATCCACAGAATTATTTAGAAGAAATCGAAATCTTATTAACACAAAAGGAGCACCCCTAATTGCCAACTCAGGTCAGAAACGCAATAGTTCAGGGATTAGCGATCCAATCAATCTTCGTAACAGGGAACTTCCCAAGACATCTCTGCTGCCTTACACCCAGCGCCAACAAACACCACGGAGCCACCTCCTTCAAAGCACGTACTAGTACCTCACCGAGCAGACGAGCTCATCTCCGCAGCATCTAAGTGTACAAATCCGCTTTATCCTTTCGCGCTATACATAATACTGTGTGTAGTAGTTTACGATACTTTAAAAATCTTGGTGAACAGTTTAATAACTGGGGTATTATTATACTTTATCTAATCATTTTCAAGGTTAATCCTATTACTAGGCGCGAATGGAAAAATTTAATAAAATCAAATCATTCACTTTCATTCAAAAACATTATATATTTTTTAAAGCGTTGTGATTTACTAGTATTAGAAAGACAAGTAGGCACCATACATTGAAGCACAACTCACAACGTGAGAAGTGGCAGCCCTGAACATATATTTAGTTCATATTTAAAAACAAATAAACAAAGATGCAGTCTATGTAACGGTAAACACATATATTATATTTTGATAAATTTCTAAAAATGTAACCTAAAGAAAAGTTAAGCAAAGTACAAACAGCATCAATATTTTTAAATTGCCAAAGAAAAAAATCATATTAAAAAAAACAATTTAAAAGCTCCACAAATTGTAAAATATGCCATAAGACACCACACTTTTCTCCATCTAACAAAAGATACAGGAAAATGTAAATTTGCCAAACTCAGAACTTGAAACGTAAACATAAAATAAATATCACAAAGTTGCGTTTACAATCGCAAACTTTGTTATCAACGGCATATGTTTCAGTAATTGATATTATTTGAATCGGGATCACATTCATGTTTCATTACTAAAAAAATTCTGACCAATTACATGTGAAACACGAACCCAGTAATACTATCATATCAGAAGTTTTAAAACAATTAACAAACATTACAAGTAAAGTTAGAATCTAAATCAAATCAAATCACAATCCCTTTAAAATGCACGTCAACTGCCTGATCTTAAACAAAATTACAAATTATTTGCCTCAATCATTTATTGAAAACCAACAATTAAAAATACCACAGCATATAAAATTACCAGATCCTTTAATAAGCCGAGTAAAATTTACACATTTGCAAATGTATTTTGGAAATTATAATATAATGATAAGAAAACCTTAGGGAAATATAATCCTGTATCATAAAAGTTGGATTGTAGACACGTGTTTCGATCTTTGTACTCGAAACACATGTCTGCAGATGATTATAAACTTGAATGATAAATTATTTTAATTGCTTTTGCTAGTTTAATTTAATAAAATCAGTCTAAATTTAATTTTTGTTCGTAACCTTTCATGTTATATTCACTTTCAAATAGTCTAGAGTACATTTTATCATTTATAAGTTTATTCAATAGAAATAATTTCATTCAAATTAGTGTTGCCTTAATTGTTGTACTATTTGCAACACGCAGATTAATTTTATATCATTCAATATCTGTCGAGGTATTAACTAATTGTTTCAATAAGTACTTTGTGTTGTAGCCTTAAGACTCATTGTTGTTGGTACATGAAATGGTTTCGTATTTTTGAATTATTACAAAATTTTTCATTAAATGTAAACTAGGTCGTATGTTTAACGAGGGTTACTATTTATGTATTGAGAAAGGAAAGAATAAACAAATCGATTTTATCAAACATTTTGCTTTTAAAAATAATCACCTTTAAGATCTATATAATTTTGCATGCAATTTAACCACCCTCTAAAGCACTTTGTCCAGGCAAACATTGATAGCTCCAAAACATGCGTTGTGGAGGCCTCAACTGCTTCTTCGGGCAATGAAAATCGTTGTCCACGCAGTTTATCTGTAATTACTGGGAACAAAAAAGTCATTCGATGCCAAGTCGGGACTATAAGGTAGATGGCCCAGTAATTAGATCTTTTGTGTGTCCAAATGCCCGTTTGTTGCATGTAATGTATGTAAACTCGCATTTTCGTGATGCAAAACGATTTATCGTCACGACTTGTCATTTGTAACGATTCTGTATATGTCTTTGGATGTACAGCAGTTGTATGTTAAAATCGTTTCGTCGACACGAGCTCTTTTTGAGTAAACAAACGTGGAATCCAACGCGCACACAATTCCAATCTGTTCAAAAAATGTTCGCAAAATCTTATGTATGCTGGTCATACTAATCTTTCGATTTCGTGATATGTCACGAATATGTGAGATGAAATTTTCAACTTTCAAACATAATAGATAGTGCTTGCGCGTAAAAACGTTCCGAGTATGTATAACGTCAAAAATGTCAAACTTTATGTTGACACAATAATGACCTGCAAAGGTGGAAACTATAGTTCTGTCAAAATTGATAATATATTGTAAACTTTGTTTGTGTATACAAAATATCTATATCCAAAAGTTTACGGTTAAGCCGGAATGAATCTTCAAACTTTCAAAACAGATGTTAATAACAATTGAAAGCTTTATTCGATTTAAATAATTTGTTCTAAATATGAATATTTATGAATTATAATAAAGTTAACAATTAATTATAAAAAGGCCCTCGGTAATTATTATAAAACATAATTTAAAGTAGTAGTAGTAGTAGTGTTTGGCTATCGACCACGTGATCCTTCCGCCATATGTCATTTGTGTATTTGTGTGTGTGTTAATGAGATTGTTACTTTAAAGGATCGCCCCCGTCACACTAAAGCACCATTAATTGCATCCTAATGGTGAATAATTTAAATTTTCTAACAAAGACGTCCACGAGAAACATGTATTCTCGATCCGATGGATAACTAGATTTAGTTTTTAATAAGTAAAAACATACATTTTTTGTGGAAAGCCCATACAAGATATCAAATATTAAGGCACAAAAAAGGTGGTCTTTTTACACAATAATTTCGTGGCGAGTCTAAAAATCGATAACGGCACAAAAATACATAACTTTGCACTAAATGCGACTTAAGTCATTAAGTCATACAAGTAGTAGCTCTTAATTCTTGTATAATTGTTGCAGTAATGCTCGAAAAAATTATTTCTTGTCATAAACATTATCAATGAATACAGCGGTGGGGTTATCAACTCGTGGAGAAATAGTGAAAACGTCTGTTGCCGATCTGTCATAACTTGCATGGTCAAGCTAAACTTGGCCGTTTTAGAGAAACTCTTTACTTACTTTTCACTTTTTATTATCAATTATAAAAAATGTTAGATATCAAGATACCTTTTAAAGGTCGGTAAGACGCAGCGTGTTATGGAGGTGGAAATTATTTTTGATATTGAATTGACGAGGCGGATACATGATGAAACTCCATAACAAATTGAAATAAAACAACATAGTTGGGAGGGTTTCACATGAAGAATTCATCTGCCTGATGAAGCCACTGTGTGGCGAAACATGTTGCAGTGTTCAACAATAAATGTGAAACCCTCCCAAGCCACTGTGTGGCGAAACATGTTGCAGTGTTCAACAATAAATGTGAAACCCTCCCAACTGTGTTGTTTTATTTCAAATTATTTTTGTATAAACACTAAAATAAAACACTTACTATGTTTTTACCACTAAAATTTATTGTAAAATATATAAAATAAGTTACAACAACACACGACTTAAGTTTCGACTTTTAAAGGTCATTATCAAGTGCACAAATTAAGAAGAAGGTTACATTTATACCAGTACAATATTGGGAGAGGGTAGAAAATTTAATATGATGGGAATAGCGACAACGGATTAGGCGTCATTAAGAGATTACAGGTTTCTGAAAAGAGGTGTGTATATTAGATCGGTCTGCTCATTTAAAAGGTTTACAAGGGGATTATTATTAAGTTTAAATATTTCGGCGGATTCTAGAAGATTAAGCTTAGCACCTTTCGGACAGGAGTGTAAAATTTTAATATTATGGATTTCTGGGAAAGGATGATTACAGTCTAAAGCATGGTTAGCAAAAGTGCTAGAATTTTTGTTTAATCTAAAGGCGCGATAATGTTCCGCGTATCTGGTTTCAAAACTACGACCCGTCTGGCCTATATAAACAGAATTGCATTCGGAACATGTGATGTTGTAAATACCTGATTTCTTCAATGGACTGATTTTATCTTTAGAATTAAAAAGGATATTAGATAATTTGCAACTTGGTCTAAACGCGATTTGATGATTTTGTTTTCGAAATACGTGAGCAATTTTTTCGGTAGTTTCACCATGGTATGTAAAAGTAATAAAAGAATTATTAGTTGAATTTGGAATTTTGGGGTAAATATTCGATATTGTGTTTTGATAACGTTTTTTGTTGATTAAATTTTGAATAAGCCTACTTGGATAACCATTACTTTTTGAAATCTCTAGAATTTTGTTGAGCTCAGCGGTTTGATTATTAGATGATAAAGGAATTGAAAAGGCCCGGTGAATCATAGAATGATAAGCAGCTAATTTGCGCGACAGAGGGTGGTTCGAATTATATGGAATTGTGGAATTTATATTGGTGGGTTTTCTAAATATATTGAATTCAATTTTGTTATTACTATGAATCAAGGTTAAGTCTAAGAAATTTATTTGATTATTCTGTTCGCATTCCTGAGTGAATTTAATTTTCGGATGTATGTTATTAATTAGGTTTAAAAATTGGTCTAGTTGACGTGAGGTACCGCTGAAACAAGCAATTATATCGTCGACATATCGATACCAGAATGAAATATGCTTTTTTGTGATATCTAAATTAAATATTTTTTCTTCTACATGTGACATAAATAAATCTGCAAGCAAGGGACTTAATGGAGAACCCATTGCCAGACCTGTGGTTTGTTGATAAAATTGATTATTAAATTGAAAGTAATTTTGTCGCAAACATACTTCGAATCCCTCGTAGAGTTCGGATTTTACAATAATATTAATATTTAATTTATCTAACATGTTTTTAATAATTTTGAGGCATTCGTTGGTTGGGATGTTTGAAAACATATTTGTGACATCAAAAGACACTAGTTTTGATCCTTTTGGGGTGGATTTTGATTTTAAATGGTTCGAAAGTTCAAGGGAGTTTTTAATTGAAAATTTTGAGACAAAGTGTGTATGTTTTTTAAAAAGATTATTTAATTTTATTGCTAAAGTTCTGACTGGACTGTTTATATATGAAACTACGGGTCTAATAGGAAGGTCTGGTTTATGAGTTTTTATCAATCCATATAGTCTTGGGGCCATTGGATTGGGGTTGATTATTTGGAATTTATCGAGTTTTGAAAAAATTACAGTGATGTTTTTTATTAGATTTTTTATTTGTGCTTGAAATAGATTTGTCGGGTCTTTCTTGAGGAGAACTAAATTTTCTTGTCTAATAAATGTATTGATCTTGTCGTTATAATGCCCTGATTCTAGTATAACAATTGAATTTGATTTGTCGGCTTTCGTAATGGTTAAGGAATTAAGTAAAGTTTTTGATTTGATGGATTTTATGACGGATGAATCTGAAGATGGATTTTTTAAATGGGATTTAATTATATTAGAAATTTGTGCTCTCGGTATAAGGGGTTCTTGAATCTTTTTTAAGGCAATTTCTGATTCTACTACTATGTTGGTTTTTGCAGATTTATGATTGACGTAAGGACTGTAATTAGGA